>JAMXBD010003916.1:0-96464 GCA_024138025.1 Combretum micranthum
ATTTCCTAGAAAAGAGGACTAGAGAGATGTTGGGAGAGGAATTTTGTGGAGTGATTTTGAGAGAGTTTTAGTATGAATTTTTGTTGTTGAAAGAATGGAAGAGGAAGGGGGTATATATAGATTTTTGGAGTGGAAATTAGATGTAATAAAATAAATTGGAAAAGAAAACAATTTGAGAGGAAGAGAGAGAGAGTGGACGGCAAGAGCTTAGGGAGAAGAGAAAATTGATTAATTTTGTTGTTTTGTAATAAAAAGAAGTAATGTGTAAAGTGTGATGTGATTAAAGTTTGTATGGGGAAGGTAAATTGTAAGATATAGGTATGGTAGAGTGTAAGAATAGGTGTAAGAAAAAGTAGAGATAGTGAATAGTAATGAATAGTAGAAAAGTACTAGAATAGTAGACTAGACAATTAAAATACCGGTAGTAAAGAAAAATACGCGTAAAAGGCCTATATCTGTTATTTTTAGATATCGAAAAATTCTAAAACTGATTTTTGAAAACCTTATATTTTTACGGACCTATTGGTGTTGTCGGAATATTTTTACTATCCGGTGCTTTGGGGCACATTTTTCGAAAACTGATCCCGATCGGATCCGAAGGACACTAGAAAAATTCCAATCTGATATTTTTAGGCTTCCCTATGTTATTACGAACCGTTTTCCACAATTATCTCAATTTCGTTTTCTAGGGTTTAAGAACACGGGATTGCCGGATCTAGATTCACTAGACTAATCATAGAACTAGGTTAATTTTAGAGTTTCGCTTCAACTTCCGGTTCTTAGGGTTTGCTAATATAATCGAAAAATCTAGGGGCTTACAACGCCCCATAGGGTACCCTAAACGTAACAGTCCGCACATCCATATAAGATTCCCGAATTACACCTTATCTTTCGGAAGTCTCAATAGATGTAAGGCGTACCTTTACACAATAGAGTACAAGTCCGAATGGAGATAAAAGCTTAATTTGGCATGCATGGGCAATAGGATATAATTCATGAACATAAGTAAATATTACATAATTCTAAGGGCATTCCCCGTAAAAGAATATTTAACGGTCCATTACAGTCATCCAAGTCTTAGAAGTTTTCTATGGAAGTCTAATACAAAAATTATAACTTCTAGGAAAACTCCTAGCTTTGGTACCTGTTCAGCCGGGTCTCTTCGCCTAAGCCATAAATGCGTAAGCTGCAAAAGGAATGGTCTGTAGGGACGTAAGCTAACTAGCTTAGTGAGTGTAATCTCCACAAAAACATTTTATGTCACAACAATTCAAGCAAGTTAATTAATCAAGCAAGTGTATGCATCAAACACATGAGTTCAACATACATATGAACAACGGAAATCATATGTGGATGGAATTCGCTCCCCTCCATCCCCGCTTAGCAGATTAACGAATCCTGCGGTACAACAAATCCCGTTTATGGATCACGGCTAACCTACGATTATCGATGTCGTTATGGTTCACGACTAACCTACGATTATTCGATGTCGTTTATGGTTCACGACTAACCTACGATTATCGATGTCGTTTATAGTTCACGACTAACCTACGATTATTCGATGTCGTTTTATGGTTTACGACTAACCTACGATTATCGATGTCGTTTATGGTTCACGACCAACCTACGATTATTCGATGTCGTTTATGGTTCACGACTAACCTACAAATGCTCATGCTCCATCCACTTGTGATATGCACATGTCAATTTATCATTTACATCAATGAGGTTGATTAAGACCATTTACTTAGGCGACAATCAATTTACAGACATCCATCATGGCTAACTATACAATCAAAGATTATCACCCGGTTTCGATATTCTTATTTGTTTCTCACATCATCAACAATCATATAATTCCCAATAACCCCCATCATTCATATTCCATTCAATTGACCTACATTCTAGTGCACTACTTACAAGCACATACAATAAAGAATTGGGAAGAAAAACTCACTCCGCCATCGATACTCCGGTCTTCTAGTAGTAATAATCCGAGGTAACTCGTCACCGTCCACGGGTTTCACCTATTCAAATAAGAAATTACCCTAATAAGTTTCTATCAATTATGGACACTAAAACTCTAAGGAAACTTAGTGAAATCGGAATTCGCGTCATTTCCGAAGTTCTGTTTTAAAATGGCATAACTTGGTCGTTTTAAGTCGGAATTTCGCAAATTATATACCGATTCCTATATATTCGAAAGAGCTTTCCAAATATGAGTTTAAATCAGTTTTGAAATATCTAAGCCTCGGAATTGAGGGATCAGATCTGTACAACGGTTTGTCAATTCCAAAAGTGCGGTTTTCATGAATGCATTTGAGATTCCTAAGTGTATATGATGCTAAATGCAATGAAATGATTTTCCCTATCATGAATGTCATGATGTGAACCTTAAGAAGTCTATGTTCTTATAACTTTTAGATTTTAACGATTTTTAGAAAACAAACTTTCCTTAGAAACCATTTCCTCTCAATATTTAGTAAATGAGTTTACTACATTTGACCACATCTATATTTTACATGGATTTCCTTTGAAAAACTCTACTTTATTTAAAGAAATTTTTGTTCCTTATTAGTTATATCCTAGGCCTTATTTCTTTAATAAATCTATATTTACAAACTTTTAAGGGGTCTTTTACTATGGGGTTTTCAAAAATCCGAATTTACAAAAGTTCATTTTCAGTTGATTCCTTTAGGAAAAACATATTTTACATTGAAACTTTAGGTATCTATTATACCTATCCTAAGGACTTATTTATTTAAGAAAATATCATTTTTGAAGTTGGTAAAAATAGTGTTTCTAACCCTAATCCATTATTACGATTTGGTTTTCATAACTTTTAACTCAAAACTCCTTGGACTTCATTTCTTGTTTTCAAACATTTTCTATAGTAAAAACTCCTTTAGACTCAGAAAAATACCACTAATCATTATCTATTACCCATAGCTTTATTTCTCTTTAAAATATAAGTTTAGAAATTGTTAAAGTGTTTTTGACCTTGGTTTTTCAAAGTCATCCCGAATTTTCAGAAGTCTTTTTCTTGTAAAGTACTTTTCTTTTTGACTTCATGGACCCATATATATATAGATCTATACACTAGAAAAGTCATTTACAAAGACAAAAGTGTTAAAGACTATTTATGCACATAGGAACAAAATAAGAATGAAACTATAAATGCCTACATGATCATGAGTATCAAGATGATGGATCTACTTTATCAAAAGCTTAAATGAGTTTTAAAAACATAAAACCATATTTTTATAAAAGATCCTTTGTTTAAAAGACTTTTGATGGATAAAAGTAAAGCTTTGTATGGAAACTCCTTTAAAAGATATTGATTACTTTGTAATGGTTCGGATTTTTGTGTTGTTATCTCATTGTTCCTACTACAAGATCATGGGAACATGGAGTTGAGATACCAAAATCACTTAGCCATAACAAAGTTTCATGAGTTGGAAGTAGTGGAGCATAACTTACTTGAAGTGGATGGAGAATAGAAGAGAAAAATGAGAAGTTGTGTGGATGTGTGAGGGGGCTTCAAGTTTCAGCCAAAGGGGGAGAAAGAGAGGATTGAGGAGCTTTTTTCACACTTTGCAACTTTTGGAAAGTGGAGAATGAAAGAATGAGGAGAGAGAGAGAGAGAGAAAAGTTAGTTTATATAGTAAGTGAATTAGGTTAAATGGATAGGAAAAGAAATAAAAAAATCAAATGGCATGGATGGGGGGGGGGGGGGGGGGGTTGGGAAGCTTGATTTGTTCCATCTTACTTTAACTTGATTTGAATTTATATCACTTGTCAAAATTAAAGTGAAGTTGAAAGGATTAAGTGTGAAGAATGGAAGAGATGTGATTGATGGTAAGGGTTAGATTTGTAGGGTAGGCTAATAGGTAGACTAGGTAGTATTTTATGAATAGTAATGAATAGTTGACAAGACAATTTAATTTACTTCCGGTAGTAATGAAATACGAATAAAAAGGCTATAACTGTATTTTTCATAAACCAGAAAATTATGAAAAATATATTTTTGAAATCCTTATTTTATTTTGGTTCAAATGAGTACTCATAAAATATTTTTGAAATTCTAGTTCCGGGGCTACGTTTTTATACTAGTCTCGGGATGACCCGGAATCGAAATTTCTTAAAATCAGATATTTTCTTAGTTTGAATTATTCAAGAATTATAATCAAAAAGTAAATTTTCTTAGAAAAGTTTATTAATTGGAAACCGAGGAAAAAGGAATTAGGGTTCCTAGTTCTCACTCCAGGCTTGAGCTATTCCGGTTCAAGGTTTTAGGTTTCCGGTTCTAAGGTTATCTTAGCTATTTGAAAAACCGGGGTTTACAATGACAATTTGAAGGATCAGGAAATCACCAAAGGCCAATTCCATAACTAAGCTTTGGCACGATTAAGAAAACTTTATCTGCCAATAATAAAATATAGACTTTGGAAATCCCCCAAACGACCAAACTAATAATCCTAAGAGACGAAAATCACAATAAAGCCCTAACGATCAAATCAAACTTCCAAGAATCATAGAACGAGTTAGAAATTGAAATCTCGTAATCTTAAGAAGGAAGAATTCAAGAAACAAAATAACAAATTAAATAATCCTTAAGTCGACTAATGTTCATAAAACCTTAAATCGAAGCAAAAATGAATTCGAAAACAAACACTACGAAGATCCTTTTTCAAAGAAAATTAAAAAAATCAAGATTTCCCCAAAATCATTCCAAAAATCGATATTTGACTCAAACTCAAGAAAATCATATCTGGTAACCATTACCGATATAACTGGATATAATAATTCAATTCAAGATTTCCAAAAGCAGTTAGAGATATTAAATACTTATAAAAATAAAATTTAAAATAAATTTCACAAACCAAATACGTTGTATAAACAGAAAATCTCAGTTTCCAACTTGGCAATACCTAAACCGGAAAATCATCTGAAAACCCTAACCGGAATACAGTAGTGTAAGTCCGGCAATCTAGACGCCCCTAACTCTAGAGGCCGAAAGGTAGTTTAAATATTAGAATAGCTTGTAGTAATATAAGTTCGTTATATTATCAGATTGGTGAATTTTGATCTATTTCGAACCCGTTCGGATACAGACTTCGAAAAGCGTATCCCGGGGCTCGAGATATCGAAAATATACCATTAGTACCGTTAGACTCGTAATTTCACGAGATTTCTAAATATATCAGTTATATAATTTTTCGGGTTATAAAGTTACAGTTATAACCTTTTTACCGTATTTTCATTTCTACCGTAATTGATTATTCTTTTGCACTATTCATTTTATCATTACACAATTTTATTATTATTATTATTATTTTTATATATCCTGGGTTTCCTAGTAATCAAGTAACTTCGAAAACCAGAAAATTTAACCCTACCGGTTTTGTGAGAAAGCTTAGAAACCCAAATTCCGCTTTTCCACGGTTTTCAAATAGAAACTTTTATAAGAAAAATTAATTTTGAATATAGTTCTCGATTATATTTCACCAAGAAAAGATCAGATTTTGAGAAAAATTTCAACTCCGGGTCATCCCGAGACCCATTATGGAAAAAGCGTGCCCGGAACTAGAATTTCAAAAATTTCTTTATGAATAACTCATTTGAATCGAAATAAAATAAGGATTTCAAAAATATATTTTCATAATTTTCCGGACTTACGAAAAATACAGTTATATGCCTTTTATTCGTATTTCCTTACTACCGGAAATTAAATTGTCTTGTCAACTATTCACTACTATTCAAAAAGTACCACCTAATACACCTAGTCTACCTATTAGCACACTCTACCATTTCAAACACTTACCATCACTCAATCAATCTCTTTTCTCTTTACTTTTTGTCCCTTCAATTTCATTTCATTTATGACAAGTGACACAAAATCAAATCAAAGCCAAATCAAGGGAAACAAATCAAATTCCCTTCCCCCACAAGGCTCCCAAACCGGCGTGAATAGTCCCCCCATCCATGCTTCCATTTAAAATTTTCCTTCTTCTTTTAACCTAAATCCATTTCATATATAAACTATATTTCCTCTCTCTCTTCATTCTTTCATTTTCTCAACTCTTGAAAAGTGAAAAGCTCTCCAAAAACCCTCTCATTTCCCTCTCTTGGCGAAAGTTTTGAGGCTCCCCACAACACACACAACTTCCATTCTTCTTTTCATCTTCATTTACCTTCAAGTAAGTAGACTTTTACTTCTTCCCACTCATAAAACTTTTATTATGGCTAAGTGATTTTTTGGATATTTCAACTCCATGTCCCCATGATCTTTTAGTAGGGACAATGATATCAAAACAGAATCCCGAACCATTACAAAGTGGATCTAACTTCTAAAGAGCTTTCATACAAAAGCTTGATGTTCCTCCAACAAAAGTGTTTTTTAAACAAAGATCTTTATAAAAATATAGTTTTTTGTTTTCAAAACTCATTTAAGCATTTGATAAAGTAGATCCATCATATTTGTAAACCCCGTAATTCTCAGTAGCTAGGAAACCCCAAGAGTTGGAAAAAACCCTAACCCGATCAGATTGGGTCTAGTAAATGGAGCCTAGGAACCCTAAATTCCGGCTTTCCTTCGGTTTCATAGTAAAATATTTATATAGAGTAAATGAATTTGAATTTTGTTCCAAAGTACATTTCAAACTTTGAAAGTCTTAAATTCGGGAATTTTTCAATTACCGACCTTCCCGAGCCCAATTACGGAAAAGCGTGCCCCGAGCCACGATTCAGAAAAATATTCCGGAATATTCATTAGAACCGTAATTTTATAAGGATTCCAAAAATATCAATTTCATAATTTTCCGAGCTATAAAAATTACAGTTATAGCTTTTCCCGTGTTTTCGGAACAACCGGTAAAGTAGATGTCTTGTCTACTATTCCAAGTACAACCTACACTACACACTACCCATACCTATTCTTACATCCTTACAACCACCATTTCAATTTCTTTTCCAAAGAATTTTGTCTCTTAAACAATTATTACATTTATTACAAATTCATTTACTAAATTACAAATATCAAAATTTTTTTTTAACCCCCCCCCCCCCCCCCCCCCCCCCCCCCCCCCCCCCCCTACATGATGGGGCGCCCCTTTGTTCCTTTTTCCCCCCATTTAATTATTTTCATCTCATTTAATAAAGCTAAACCCTAATTTATTTGATATATATACTAAATGTTCTCTCTCTCTCTTCATTTTCCTTCATTTAATTTTTGTTAAAGGATCAAAACCCTCTCTTCCTCTCCTCTCCAAGTGCCGAGCAACCCCTCCCCCCTTCCTCTTGCAATTTCAACTTTGTTTCTTCTTCTTTCCTCCTTCAAGACTCCTTTGGTATGTATATTTAGGCCTTGTATATCCTAAATCTTGTTATGGCAAGATCATTCTTGTGTGTTTTCTCCTCTAAATCCCAATGAGCATGAGCAAGGGACATGAAAACACAACTACAAGAATCTCAAGCCATCTCAAGAAGTGGATCTAGCCTTTAAATGAGTTTTGTTTGAAATATCAACTTGTTCATGCATATAAAGTAGTGATCTTGTGTTTATATTGTTGTTCATGCCATGAGATCCATGTTACATACATCATATGTAGTAGATCTAAGGTTTAGGTATTCACCACTTTATGTACATGCATGATCATAGGTTCATTTTTGTTTATGTGCCTTGTTGATCATAGAAATGAAGTCTTGTTCATGTATAGAGATGTTAGATGGCATATCTCCACATATAGATGGCAAGAACATTGAAAAAGGAAGGACTTTGTTAGATATGGAAAGTTGAAAATTCGGATGAAATGGAAACCTTACCCTAAAGACCTCCAAAATCAATTTTAAACTTATATTTCATAAGAAAAATGAAGGGTATGTGTAATAGACATGTTGAAGGAATTATTTTCATGAGTTTAGATGAGTTAGGCATAATAAAAATAAGAAAAACAAGAGGTGAAGTTAGAATGAAAAGTGTTGACTTTAATTGTGTAGTCAAATTCGTAACTTTGTGTAATGCCTAAATAAACACTTAGTATTTAAGTCTAAAATGAATGTTTTATAAGCTAAATGAAGTCCTTAGATAATGTATACATTGAAGCCCCAATTTTTAATGCATTAGACTAGATTTCCCTTAAGAAAAATGTAAGAAAAGAAAATTTGGAAAATTCGGATTTTTACAAATAGCTTAATTGAAAACATGTTTACCAAATGAAAAATGTGAAATTTTGTGCATGAATGGAGGCCATAACTATTATAGACTTTGAGAACCTATTTTTAGTTAAATAATAAGTAGATTACAAGATTAAAAACCAAAGAAACCCTAAGGAGTATAATGTGGGGAAAATAACTTCTTAGAATTAGTTTTATGAAACTTTCCCCAACACTTAGAGTTCCTAAAAGTTTATTACTACAAAAATCATCATGACCATGCACATATTGAGTTCATTACATAGCATACACATTAGTAATTCATTCCCATATCATTCATGCATGAATCATCATCTAGGAATACTTTTTATCAAAGGCAAAGCAAATTTTCGAGATTGGGTCAATTGCGGGACAGAACTGATCCCACTGTTCCGTGACCCTATTATTTTCAAAACTTGGATTTAATACTTGAATTAGATAGATCTTTCGAAGTAGATGAAGATCGATATAAAGTTTGCGAAATTCCGAGTTAAAATGACCAAGTTATGGCCGTTTTAAGTCGGAACTTCCAAAATAGCGAGAAATCCGAATTCAACTAGTCTAGATGTATAGTTTGATTTAATTACATGGTGAGAATCTCATAGGGATTATTCTTGTTTGGTAGGTGATTCCGAGCAGGACGACACTCTACCTCCCGATTATTATTATTAGAAGTTTGTGTTCCATGGCCGAGTGAGTTTACTTCCACTCTCAATTAATGCTTGTGAATGTAATGTAGTGGCACTAGTGATGTAGGCAAAGATAAAAGGAATTGTACAAGCATGATGGGGTATGTGGGAATTATTTATGTTGTTGATTGTTGATATGTGAAATGGAGCTTAAGGTATATCGAAACCGGGTGTTAAGATATTGACTGTTTTACTAGAATCTTATGATGAATGTCTGCGAATACTTGTTGGTCACTTAAAAGAATTGAATTAATAACTATTCGACTCCGACTATAAATTGAGTTCATTCATGTCACAACGGGGTTGGAGCATTTGCATTGGTTGGTTTTTCGTGACCCATAAAACGAATGTGAGGTTAATCGTGATCCATAAAACGAATGTGAGGTTAATCGTGATCCATAAAACGAATGTGAGGTTAATCGTGATCCATAAAACGAGCTTTTAATCAGTTGACCGTGAGCTTAAACGGCGTCGTACCGCAGGATTCGTTAATCTGCTAACCCGGGATGGAGGGCGTAAGTCCATCCACATATGATTTTCGGTAGGTCATATGTCTGTTGATCACATTTGTATGGTGCATACACTTGCTTGAATAATCACTTGCTTGAATGATTGTATTTAATTGTGTTATGGAAGTATTACTCACTAAGCTAGTTAGCTTACGCCCCTATAGTTTCTATCTTTTGCAGCATGAGTTTATATGGCTTAGGCCAAGACAAGCCACAGCGCAGGTACCGGAGATAGGAGTTTCCTATAGAAGTTTGATTCATCTCTTTTTGCATAGACTTCCATTGGAAACTAAGGACTCTGGATGACTGTAATAGACTGTTATTCTTTTGCGGGGGAATGCCCCTTAGATTTTGTAAACTTTAACATTATGCGTTTTTATTTATTATCTATGGCTAATGCATGCCTCATTAAACTGTTTAACTCCATTTATTGAAGTATTCTATTGTCGTAAAGGAACGCTTTACATCTACTTAAGACTTCCGAAGGCCCCGGGTAGGAAACTCGAGAGTCTTACTTAGCATGTGGTGGGCTGTTACGTTTAGGATACCCTACGGGGCGTGACAATATTACTACTCATGATCATGGAGGCATTTAAGGTTTCATTATTATTTTGTGTTTATGTGCACTAATAGTCTTTAATGTTTTTGTCTTTAGTAAATGACTTTCCTAGTATATAGATCTATAGATAGATGAGTCCATGAAGTCAAAAAGAAAAGTACTTTTCAAGAAATGAACTTGTGAAAATTCGGATGACTTTGAAAACCTAGGTCAAAAACACTTTTATCAACTTCTAAACTTGTATTTTACAAGAGAAATAAAGCCTATAGGTAATAGATAATGTTTAGTAATATTTTTCATGAGTCTAAATGAGTTTTTACTAAAGAAAATGTTGGAAACAAGAAATGAAGTCCATAGGAGTTTTGAGTTAAAAGTCATGTAGACAAAATTCGTAATAATGGATGTAGGGTTAGAAAACACTATTTTTCCAACTTAAAAAATGATATTTTCTTAAATAAATGAAGTCCTTAGGATATAGATATAATAAAGACTTAAAGTATTAAGTACAAAATATATTTTTCCTAAGAAAATCAACTTGAAAATGGACTTTTGTAAATTCGGATTTTTGGAAACCCCATAGTAAAAGACCCACTTAAAAGTTTACAAATGTGGATTTTATTAAAGAAATAAAGGCCTTAGGATATAACTAATATAAGGGTCAAAATTTCTTTAAACAAAGTAGAGTTTTTCTAAAGAAAATCCTTGTAATATGTAGTTGTGGTCAAGTGTAGTGAATTCACTTACTAAACATTGGTATAAAATGGTTTCTAAGAAAATTTTATTTTAAAATTCTTTAAATTAAAAAGTTATAAGAACATAGACTCATTAAAGTTCACATCATGACATTCATGATAGAGAAAATCATTACCATTGCATTTAGTATCATTTCATACTTAGGAATCTCAAATGCATTCATGAAAACCGCATTTTCGGAACCAATATACCCGCTGTACAGATCTGATCCCTCGTTTCTGAGGCTTAGATATTTTCAAAACTTGATTTAAAGTGATATTTAGAAAGCTCTTCCAAAGTAGATAGAAATCGATATAAAATTTGCGAGATTCTGAGTTAAAATGACCAAGTTATGACCGTTTTAAGTTGGAATTCCCGCTTAGGACGCGAATTACGATTTGATAAGTTCGTATGAAGTCGTTGGATTAGTTTGAGTTGAAATACTTATTAGAATATTTCTTCCTTTTTAGGTTATCCCGAGTTCGACGATTCCTACCACCGGATTATTATTACTAGAAGACGGTGATCCAATGGCTGAGTGAGTTTTCTCCTTGTTTTGTTACCTTGATTGTGCTTGTAATTAGTCGCATTAGAATTTTAGGAACAAGATAAAAATCGATATGAATGGGGATGGGATATATGATGAGACTGTGATGAATGTATGCCAAGGAATACTAAAGCATATCAAAACCACGATTTGATTGGATAACTGCATGGTTCATATTATTATGTGTATGATATTGCCTGGTCACTCTAAAGATTGTATAAATATTTTGACCTAAGCAAAAAGTAAATTGATCATGCATCGCATCAGACATAGTGCATTTGGTAGCGTGCTACTCCTACGCAGGTCGATCGGTATGGTCCGAGGACTCGTTTGAGTAATGAGACCCGGTATCAGAGCTCATTCTAGGGTACTAAGGCGCATGTGGATGCATCCTTGGATGAGCCTAGCCGAGTCGAGTGCTAAGAGCCAGGGCTTGGGGACTAGCAGCGGTCGTGTAGACTCAATACCATTCCTAACCCAAGATACGGAGGGCGTAAATCCGTTCTGTGTGTGGGTTCCGGTTACCCATACATAATTGCTTGCTCACGTGTTTATTCATGCATAGCATATGATTGATAAATACTTGTTTGTTATGGTACAGAATTAAGGGAATTCTCACTAAGCTAGTGTAGCTTATACCCCAATAGTTGTTTAAATGAGCAGGTTATTCCAAGTATTCTAAGTGGGGCCCGAGATGGTTGAAGCCGAGAATGACTTCGGGATTCCGGCAAGATATGAGAATGCTTGAAGTTTTTGGCTAAGCTTTACGATTTGCTTTGTAATAGTTTTATGTAGTGAAGTCTTGGGATAAATGTAATTGAAGTTTGATGAACTGTATTTTGAAGTATAGCGTTTTGTATTTGGAGTATAGTGGATTGTATTTCCTTTACATTGTTACTCAATTGTATCAACATAAAATGTATCATTCCGATTTGTCTCCTTTATGTGTTAGACGCCTTGTACATAGTATGGAAGCCTTCGCGTGACTGAGGTGGTCATTCTTAGGCTTTAATATTGTGTACGGCGGACTGCCACGTTTAGGGTAAAGTGAGGAACTCAAAAGAGAAGTGTTTCTGAATGGTTTAAAAGAAGACCTTCGGACTCGATTGGAAGAATTGGATCAGGAGTTATCAAGGATTGCTAGAAAGAGCACGGATAATAGAAAATGCTCAAAAGAGGAGGCAAGAAAGAAGTAATAAGGAAATGGAGTTCTATGCTTCAATGACCCCGAGTCAAAATGTCATAACACTTCCTTGAATGATGACCCAAACAAGGAAGAAGACATAATTTTGAATAAGATACAATGTTGGAGATGTAAGAGAGCATTACCCTATTCAGTGTCCACAACTTCAATTCAAGTGCTATCTTTGTGGGACCCTGGTCAAATTTGAGAAGTGTCTAAAAAGATGACCACCGGATGCTTTATTTGCACCAAAAATGGGACATTTGGCTAAACATGCCCTGAACGGGAAAAATTTGAATGTTGCTTCGTTGGAGCTACCTAGGAAGAAGAGGAAGAGATATAACAGGAATAAAAGCAACAAAGGAAAAAGGAATGTATGAAGGACATCTACATCCAGAAGTCCAGTCCACAACCCTCACACATATGGAGTGTATGAAGGAGCTAGTGATGAGGAGCTAGAGTCCTTTGCCATGGAAGGAAGCGAGGATCAAAGATGCAACTCGGTACCAGGTTAGCGCTATACCCTTAGAATACCGCATATCCTTTCCTGTCAATAGAATCAAAGAGATAGGTTGATTAGATATACCTTCGGATTACATGGCTAGACTAAAAATAGGAAAGCCCGAGACCATTAAAAGTTAGAATGAGCCGATAATGGAAACTAAAACAAAAACTCGATTAATTTGATGAATTCCAAGACACTCCACATACAACTTCTTGTAAATAAGGAACTTTGAAAGATCGAAAATCTACGATGATCGTTACATAAAAGTTAAAATCTCAAAAATCAAATCTCAATTACCAAACTCCGTAAGATCTTCACAAGTAATAAGTATACAATAAAGCAATGGATTCTTGATTTCAACCCCATCAAGATGATCACGATGATAAGAGTTTAAAACAACGATGACTTTAATTATTTAAAAAGAATATTGATCATAAAGCACAATATCGTATATACAGCTACATAAGAATGGAGAAGCGAATCCACAACCTTCGTTGGTCAAGTAATCGAGTCAAGAAAGGTCGTGTTGTCATGAGTTGTCTAGTGTTGGTCGAGTCGAGTCATCTGTGGTCTCGAGTCAAGTCCGTGTCATTTTCCAAAAGAGTCGTGTAAGTGAAGGTTGGAATCGCTAAGCCAAATCTTATTAATTTGTATGTGCTATATTCCGTAAAATACCTCTCATACAAAATTTAGAAATGATACAAATCAAAGCATAAACCGGTGCTAGAGATACAATTCGAAAATCCTCAATCTTTCTCGACAAACGATATACACGTAACAAGTTTTGCGGACAAAACTTTCTTTAAGGTGGGGAGGATGTAAGCCCCAGAAAATTTCAGTAAATAATTCCAAGATGAACTTCAAAAATAAACCCTAAAAATCACTCCAAATTAAAACCGAACTTTGAACGAGTCCTAAAATATAAACGAAAGTAAGAATTCATTAGTCTTGACAAAATCTAAAAATAAAACAAGGACTACAAAAGTCCTTAAGTCCAAAAACCATTACGTAAGATAAACTGCTTACCTAATCTATAATTCGTAAAAATCGGGATAAAAATAAAACACAGTGATAATTGCTAAAGTAAGTTAATCCATAACATCATGACAATTTGAAGGATCAGGAAATCACCAAAGGCCAATTCCATAACTAGGCTTTGCACGATTAAGAAAACTTTATCTGCCAATAATAAAATATAGACTTTTGGAAATTCCCCAAATGACCAGACTAATAATCCTAAGAGACGAAATCACAATAAAGCCCTAACGATCAAATCAAACTTCCAAGAATCATAGAACGAGTTAGAAATTGAAATCTCGTAATCTAAGAAGGAAGAATTCAAGAAACAAAATAACAAATTAAATAATCCTTAAGTTGACTAATTGTTCATAAAACCTTAAATCGAAGCAAAAATGAATTCGAAAACAAAACACTACGAAGATCTTTTTTCAAAGAAAATTATAAAAATCAAGATTTCCCCAAAATCATTCCAAAAATCGATATTTGACTCAAACTCAAGAAAATCATATCTGGTAACCATTACCGATATAACTCCGGATATAATAATTCAATTCAAGATTTCCAAAAGCAGTTAGAGATATTAAATACTTATAAAAATAAAATTTAAAATAAATTTCTCAAACCAAATACGTTGTATAAACAAAAAATCTCAGTTTCCAACTTGGCAATACCTAAACCAGAAAATCATCCGAAAACCCTAACCGGAATACAATAGTGTAAGTCCGGCAATCTAGCGCCCCTAATTCTAGAGGCCGAAAGGTAGTTTAAATATGTAGAATAGCTTGTAGTAATATAAGTTCGTTATAATTATCAGATTGGTAAATTTTGATCTATTTCGAACCCGTTCGGATACAGACTTCGAAAAGCGTATCCCGGGCTCGAGATATCGAAAATATACCATTATACCATTAGACTCGTAATTTCACGAGATTTCTAAATATATCAGTTATATAATTTTTTCGGTTATAAAAGTTACAGTTATAACCTTTTTACCGTATTTTCATTTCTACCGGTAATTGATTATTCTTTTGCACTATTCATTTTATTTCATTACACATTTTATTATTATTATTATTATTATTTTTATATACCCTGGTTTCCTAGTAATCAAGTAAACTCGAAAACCAGAAAATTTAACCCTAAACCGGTTTTGTGAGAAAGGCTTAGAAACCCAAATTCCGGCTTTTCCACGTTTTCAAATAAGAAACTTTTATAAGAAAAATTAATTTTGAATATAGTTCTTGATTATATTTCAAACCAAGAAAAGATTAATTTTAAGAAAATTTCAACTCCGGTCATCCCGAGACCCATTATGGAAAAGCATGCCCTGGAACTAGAATTTCAAAATTTCTTTATGAATACTCATTTGAACCGAAATAAAATAAGGATTTCAAAAATATATCTTTCATAATTTTTCGGCTTACGAAAATACAGTTAAGCCTTTTTATTCGTATTCCTTACTACCGAAATTAAATTGTCTTCAACTATTCACTACTACTCAAAAAGTACCACCTATACTACCTAGTCTACCTATTAGCACACTCTACTACCATTTCAAACACTTACCATCACTCAAATCAATCTCTTTTCTCTTTACTTTTTGTCCCTTCAATTTCATTTCATTTATGACAAGTGACACAAAATCAAATCAAAGCCAAATCAAAGGAAACAAATCAAATTCCCTTCCCCCACAAGGCTCCCAAACCGGCGTGAATAGTCCCCCCATCCATGCTCCATTTAAAATTTCCTTCTTCTTTTAACCTAATCCATTTCATATATAAACTATATTTCCTCTCCTCTCTTCATTCTTTCATTTTCACAACTCTTGAAAAGTGAAAAGCTCTCCAAAAACCCTCTCATTCCCTCTCTGGCCGAAAGTTTTGAGCTCCCCCACACACACACACACAACTTCCATTCTTCTTTTCATCTTCCATTTACCTTCAAGTAAGTAGACTTTTACTTCTTCCCACTCATAAAACTTATTATGGCTAAGTGATTTTTGGATATTTCAACTCCATGTCCCCATGATCTTTTAGTAGGACAATGAGATATCAAAAACAAGAATCCCTAACCCATTACAAAGTGGATCTAACTTCTAAAGAAGCTTTCATACCAAAAGCTTGATGTTCCTCCAACAAAAAGTGTTTTTAAAACAAAGATCTTTTATAAAAATATAGTTTTATGTTTTCAAACTCATTTAAGCATTTGATAAAGTAGATCCATCATATTACTACTCATGATCATGTAGGCATTTAAGGTTTCATTATTATTTTGTGTTTATGTGCATTAATAGTCTTTAATGTTTGTCTTAGTAAATGACTTTCCTATAATAGATCTATAGATAGATGAGTCCATGAAGTCAAAAAGAAAAGTACTTTTCAAAAATGAACTTGTGAAAATTCGGATGACTTTGAAAACTAGTAATATTTTTCATGAGTCTAAATGAGTTTTTACTAAAGAAAATGTTGGAAACAAGAATGAAGTCCATAGATTTTTGAGTTAAAAGTCATGTAGACAAAATTCGTAATAATGGATGAGGGTTAGAAAACACTATTTCCAACTTCAAAAATGATATTTTCTTAAATAAATGAAGTCCTTAGGATAATAGATATAATAAGACTTAAAAGTATTAAGTACAAAATAATTTTTCCTAAGAGAATCAACTTGAAAATGGACCTTTGTAAATTCGGATTTTGGAAACCCCATAGTAAAAGACCCACTTAAAAGTTTACAAATGTGGATTTTATTAAAGAAATAAAGGCCTTAGGATATAACTAATATAAGGGTCAAAATTTCTTTAAACAAAGTAGAGTTTTTCTGAAGAAAATCTGTAAGCCCCGGAAAATTTCAATAAATAATTTTAAGATGAACTTCGAAAATAAACCCTAAAAATCACTCCAAATTAAAACCGAATTTCGATAAGTCCTAATTCACAAACGAATTCAGAAACTTCTTAATCTTGAGAAAATGAAAATCTTTAAACAATAAAATAAGAACTCAGTGGTCTTCAAATTCAAAACCACGATGTACGAAAAATCCCATATTTAACTCCGACTTATAAAATCGGGTAATATAAAGCCCAAAAACAAACTATTAAAAAGTAAATAATGATTGATCTTCGGAAATAAAAACTCAATTCAAGAATTCCGAAAACATTAAGAGATATTAAATACTTACAAAATAAAATTTAAAATAAATTTCTCAAATTAAATATGTTGTATGAATATAAATATCAGTTTCCAAATTGGCAAAAGCCTAAACCGGAAAATCACCCGGAAACCCTAACCGGAATACAATAGTGTAAGTCCGGCAATCTAGCGCCCCTAACCCTAGAGGCCAAGGCATAGCTAAATATGTAGAATAGCTCATAGTAATATGAGTTTGTTTAAAAATATCAGATTGGTAAATTTTTGACCTATTTCGAACTCGTTCGGATACAGACTTTGAAAAGCGTGTCCTGGGGCTCGAGAGATAAAAAATATACCAATAGTACCGTTAGACTCGTAATTTCATAAGATTTCTAAAAATATCAGTTATATAATTTTTCAGGTTATAAAAGTTACAGTTATAACATTTTCATCGTATTTCCATTATTACCGGTAATTGATTAGTCTTTGGCACTATTCATTTTATTTCATTATAAAATTTTATTATTCTTATAAAGCCTTATATTTTTAGATAAATAATTTATATATTATAGAAAATTTTGTTTTTCTAAAAATTAGTTAGTTCGGGCTTTTACGGGATCAGATTCTGTTTAAGACCCGGTACTAAAAATAAAATAAATTAATTTAATAATTGAAAAATATTTTAAAAATATTTTTATTCCCATAAAATATTTTTTTAGAATTTTTCGGGTTATAAAAATATTATTTATAGCTCATATTTGCGTATTTTGACCGTACCGGTAACGTATTTGTTAAAATACTAAATTAATTCAAATAATTATTTAATTTTTATTATGAAAATTCTGCTACAATTATTTGGAATAAATTTTCTAATTTTATTTTATTTTAATTTATTTTATTAATAAAGTACTTTTACAACCCATACCTTCAAGTACACCTTACACATATCACTTCCTTTTCACTTCAATCTTTCTACACATAATCCCACAATTCATGGCAGATTTTTGACCCTATTTATGGCTGCCATTGTCCTTTATCCACTCATATTTTGACTAAAATTAATTATATTTCAATCCCTTTTCAAAAAGTTACATTACATATTAATTACACAATTTAATTCAAGTCAAATTTCAACACTTCCTCTCTCTTTCTCTTCCCATTTTGACGTGCAGCAGCCCCCCCTCCTTGGCTGCCTATGTTTTATTTTTTTTCTCTCATTTATTACAATTAAAACACTCATTTCTCTCACTCCTTCATTTATTCACTTTTCCTCTTTCATTCTTTAAGCTTTTCTCTCTCTATTTCCTCTCTTTTCTTCTTCTTCTTGTTCATGTTTCTCCAATAAACAAAGCTGCCCCCTTCTTCTTCCATGGCTTCCACACTTCATTTTAAAAATTTTCTAAGCAAATCTTCATCCCAAAGCTCCATAGGTGATATAGGTAAAGTATAATGAAGGTTTCATGCATCAAATGAACTTCCATAAGCTTAAAAGCTTAGGATGATGATGCCAAAAATGAAATCTTTCTCTTCTCCATTTTTATTACCTTGTATTATAATTATTTTCTTGTTTAAAGTTATTATATTTTGTAGATCTAACTTTTTATGGCTTTGATTTTTGTTTATGCCATAGATCTTGTTATTTAAGTTGTTATTTTTGTTATTCCTTATGATTTATGCATAGATCTAGCATTCACATGTCTATCTTAGTGATTCATGCATGTAAAACTAGTCTAGAAAACTAGATCTAAAGTTTTGAGTTCATAGATGCATTAGATCTTTGTTTATGTTCATGAACAACTTGCTATAGCTTGATGATGGTAGGAAAGTTGTAGGAAACCCAAGATCTATTTGTTTTCAACAAAAATCAATTTTGAAAATTCGGATGAAAATGGAACCCTATTTAGAAAAGTGTTTTTCAACTTTAAAATGTATATTTTTCATTTAAAATGAAGGGCTTAGGGTATAGATACCATGAATGAAAGATTTTGATAAGGAAAGTTTAGATCCATGATGTTTATAGCTTATTACCATGCATTTGTTTTATGTTTATAATCATATTAATTATAGATCTTAGTTATAAACTCAAACAAAATTGTGGGAATTCGTATTTTGGCAAGGCCCCCATTTAAAAACTACTTTCCAAGTGTCAAAATGTAAATTTTACTTAAGAAAATGAAGGCCTAATATATGTATATCATCAAGACTTCTTTTTACAATGATCAAAAGTGATTTCCAAAAGTTATTTTCAAAATAAAAATTCTATTTTCGGATTTTGGCCAATGCCTATTTTAAAAACATATTTTCCAACTCAAAAATGAAGTTTTTATTTAAGAAATGAAAGGCTCATAAGATATGATATGTAAGGAATGGATTTTCATGAGCTTAGATAGATTTTATCAAAAGATATAACCAAAAATAAATTTTGTAAATTCGGATCCCAACTAAGACCAATTTTTAGAACCCATGTATCAACTCTAAAACTTATGCTTTATGTGAAAAATGAAGTATATAGGTAATAGATATCATTAAGCAATGATTTTTACAAGTTAAAATGAGCTTAGGCATGAGTAATGTAAGCCCCGGAAAAATTCAGTAAATAATTCTACGATGAACTTCGAAAATAAACCCTAAAAGTCACTCCAAATTAAAACCGAACTTTGAACAAGTCCTGAAATATAAACGAAAGTAAGAATTCATTAGTCTTGAGAAAATCTAAAAATAAAATAAGGACTACAAAAGTCCTTAAGTCCAAAAACCATTACGTAAGATAAACTGCTTACCTAATCTATAATTCATAAAAATCGGGATAAAAATAAAACACAGTGATAATTTGCTAAAAAGCAAGTTAATCCATAACATGACAATTTAAAGGATCAGGAGATCACCAAAGGCCAATTCCATAACTAGGCTTTGGCACGATTAAGAAAACTTTATCTGCCAATAATAAAATATAGACTTTGGAAATTCCCCAAACGACCAGACTAATAATCCTAAGAGACGGAAATCACAATAAAGCCCTAACGATCAAATCAAACTTCCAAGAATCATAGAACGAGTTAGAAATTGAAATCTCGTAATCTTAAGAAGGAAGAATTCAAGAAACAAAATAACAAATTAAATAATCCTTAAGTTACTAATTGTTCATAAAACCTTAAATCGAAGCAAAATAAATTCGAAAACAAAACACTATGAAGATCCTTTTTCAAAGCAAATTATAAGAATCAAGATTTCCCCAAAATCATTCCAAAAATCGATATTGACTCAAACTCAAGAAAATCATATCCGGTAACCATTACCGATATTACTCCGGATATAATAATTCAATTCAAGATTTCCGAAAGCAGTGAGAGATATTAAATACTTATAAAAATAAAATTTAAAATAAATTTCTCAAACTACATACGTTGTATAAAGAAAATCTCAGTTTCCAACTTGGCAATACCTAAACCGGAAAGTCATCCGGAAACCCTAACCGGAATACAATAGCTTAAGTCCGGCAATCTAGCGCCCTTAACTCTAGAGGCCGAGGTAGTTTAAATAAGTAGAATAGCTCGTAGTAATATAAGTTTGTTAAAATATCAGATTGGTAAATTTTTGACCTATCTCGAACCCGTTCGGATACAGACTTTGAAAAGCGTTCCCGGGACTCGAGATATCAAAAATATACCATTAGTACCGTTAGACTCGTAATTCCACGAGATTTCTAAATATATCAGTTATATAATTTTTCGGGTTATAAAAGTTACAGTTATAACCTTTTTACCGTATTTTCATTTCTACCGGTAATTGATTATTCTTTTGCACTATTCATTTTATTTCATTACACAATTTTATTATTATTATTATTTTTATTTTTATACCCGGGTTTCCTAGTAATCAAGTAAACTTCGAAAACCAGAAAATGAAACCCTAAATCAGTTTAGTCAAGCTTTGTGAAAAGACTTAGAAACCCAAATTCCGGCTTTTCCTCGGTTTCCAAATAAGAAACTTTTATAAGAAAATTAATTTTGGATATAGTTCTTGATTATATTTCAAACCAAGAAAAATCAGATTTTGAGAAAATTTCAATTCCGGGTCATCCCGAGACCCATTATAGAAAAGCGTGCCCCGGAACTAGAATTTCAAAAATTTCTTTATGAATACTCATTTGAATCGAAATAAAATAAGGATTTCAAAAATATATTTTTCATAATTTTCCGGCTTATGAAAAATACAGTTATAGCCTTTTTATTCGTATTTCCTTACTACCGGAAATTAAATTGTCTTGTCAACTATTCCTACTATTCATAAAGTACTACCTAGTCTACCTATTAGCCTACCCTACAAGTCTAACCCTTACCATCACTCAAATCACTCACTTTTCTCTACACATTTTGTCCCTTAACTTTTTACATCATAACAATTACACATCAAGTTAAATCAATCAAATAAAGCAAAATCAAACTTTTCCCTTCCTTAAAGTCCGACGTGAAATTGCCCCTCCATGCTCCATTTAATTTTTTTACTTCTTTTAACCTAAACCTACTTCATATATAAACTATATTTTCTCTCTCTCTCTTCATTCTTTCATTTCTCACTTTTAAAAGTGAAAAGCTCTCAAAAACCCTCTCATTTTCCTCTCTTGGCCGAAACTTTTGAAGCCCCCCACACACACACAACTTCCATTTCTTCTTTCATCTCTTATTTTACTTCAAGTAAGTAAGCTTTTACCTCCTTCCACCTTTAGATCTTTGTTATGGCTAAGTGATTCTTGGATATTTCCAACCAAAGGACCCCATGAGCTTTTGCTAGGGTCAAGGAAAGATCAAAACAAGAATACCGAACCATTACAAAGTAGATCTACCATTTAAAGGAGCTTTTATGCCAAAAGCTTTATGTTTCCATCAAAAAGTATTTTGAACAAAAGATCTTTTATAAAAATATAGTTTTTATGTTTTCAAAACCTATTTAAGCATTTATATAGTAGATCTATCATTTTACTACTCATATCATGTAGGCATTTAAGATTTCATTTCTATTTTGTGTTTATGTGCATTAATAGTCTTTAATGCTTTTGTCTTTGTAAATACACCTTCCTAGTATGTAGATCTATGGTTAGATAAGTTAATAAAGTCAAAAAGGAAAACACTTTTCAAAATATGAACTTGTGTAAATTCGGATGACTTTAGAAACCTAGGTTAAAAACACTTTTATCAACTTCTAAACATGTATTTTACAAGAGAAATGAAGCCTATGGGTAATAGATAATGTTTGGTAGTATTTTTCATGAGTCTAAATGAGATTTTTCTAAAGAAAATGTTGGAAACAAGAAATGAAGTCCAAGAAGTTTTGAGTAAAAGTCATGTAGACAAAATTCGTAATAATGGATGTAGGTTAGAAAACACTATTTTTCCAACTTCAAAAATGATATTTTCTTAAATAAATGAAGTCCTTAGGGTATAGGTATAATAAATACTTAAAGTTTTGAGTATAAAATATATTTTTCTCAAAGGAATCAACTTGAAAGTGGAATTTTCTAAATTCGGATTTTTGGAAACCCCTAGTAAAAGACCCACTTAAAAGTTTATAAATGAAGATTTTATTTAAGAAATAAAGGCCTTAGGATATAACTAATATGAGGGTCAAAATTCTTTAAACAAAGTGGAGTTTTCCTAAAGAAAAATCCTTAGAAATAGTAGGTGTGACCAAATGTAGCAAAGTTGATTTTTAGACAAAAGCAAATATAGTGTCTTAAGACAAAGTTTATTTAAAATTCTTTAAGTCTAAAAATTTATAAGACCTTAGACACTTAAGAGTTCATATCATGACATACATGATAGGGAAAATCATTACCATTGCATTTAGTTTCATTTTACACTTAGGAATCTCAAGTGCATTCATGAAAACCGCATTTTCGGAATTTATGTTACCCTGTACAGATCTGATCCATCGTTTCCGAGGCTTAGATATTTTCAAAACTTGATTTAAGCTTCGTATTTAGAAAGCTCTTCCGAAGTAGATAGAAATCGATATAAAATTTGCGAGATTCCGAGTTAAAATGACCAAGTTATGGCCGTTTTAAGTTGGAATTCCCGCTTAGGACGCGAATTACGAATTTGATAAGTTCGTATGAAGTCGTTGGATTAGTTTGAGTTGAAATACTGATTAGAGTATTTCTTCCTTTTTAGGTTATCCCGAGTTCGACGATTCCCTACCACCGGATTATTATTACTAGAAGACCGGTGATCCAATGGCTGAGTGAGTTTTCTCCTTGTTTTGTTACCTTGATTGTGCTTGTAATTAGTCGCATTAGAATTTTAGGAACAAGATAAAAATCGATG
Source organism: Combretum micranthum (assembly GCA_024138025.1). Taxonomy (NCBI): domain Eukaryota; kingdom Viridiplantae; phylum Streptophyta; class Magnoliopsida; order Myrtales; family Combretaceae; genus Combretum; species Combretum micranthum. The sequence continues at coordinate 23,386 of JAMXBD010003916.1, forward strand.
TGAATGGGGATGGGATATATGATGAGACTGTGATGAATGTATGCCAAGGAATACTAAAGCATATCGAAACCACGATTTGATTGGATAACTGCACGGTTCATATTATTTATGTGTATGATATTGCCTGGTCACTCTAAAGAATGTATAAATATTTTGACCTAAGCAAAAAGTAATTGATCATGCATCGCATCAGACATATTGCATTTGGTAGCGTGCTACTCCTACGCAGGTCGATCGGTATGGTCCGAGGACTCGTTTGAGTACGAGACCCGGTGCCAGAGCTCATTCTAGGGTACTAAGGCGCATGTGGATGCATCCTTGGATGAGCCTAGCCGAGTCGAGTGCTAAGAGCCAGGGCTTGGGGACTAGCAGCGGTCGTGTAGACTCAATACCATTCCTAACCCAAGATACGGAGGGCGTAAATCCGTTCTGTGTGTGGGTTCCGGTTACCCATACATAATTGCTTGCTCACGTGTTTGTTCATGCATAGCATATGATTGATTAATAACTTGTTTGTTATGGTACGGAATTAAGGGAATTCTCACTAAGCTAGTGTAGCTTATACCCCAATAGTTGTTTAAATGAGCAGGTTATTCCAAGAATGCTAAGTGGGGACCGAGATGGTTGAAGTCGAGAATGACTTCGGGATTCCGGCAAGATATAGAATGCTTGAAGTTTTTGGCTAAGCTTTACGATTTGCTTGTAATAGTTTTATGTAGTGAAGTCTTGGGATGAATGTAATTGAAGTTTGATGAACTGTATTTTGAAGTATAGTGTTTTGTATTTGGAGTATAGTGGATTGTATTTCCTTTACATTGTTACTCAATTGTATCAACATAAAATGTATCATTCCGATTTGTCTCCTTTATGTGTTAGACGCCTTGTACATAGTATGGAAGCCTTCGCGTGACTGAGGTGGTCATTCTTAGGCTTTAATATTGTGTACGGCGGACTGCCACGTTTAGGGTACCCTTCGGGGCGTGACAAGTAATGTGTATGACAAGTAATGTGTAAAACAAGTAATGGAATTAAAATGGAAAAATTGGAGTTAGTGATCAAATTGTCAAGTTCGTAATTTAAGATGATGCATATGTAATCACTTAGTATTTGAGCTCAAATTGCAATTTTTATGTGTTAAATGAAGTCTTTAGACAATAGATGTAGTAAAGTCTTAATTTTAATGCATTAAACAAGTTTTTCCCAAGTGAATCATTCAAAAGTGGATTTTCTAAAATTCGGATTTTGAGTAAATCATATTGGAAAATATATTTGCAAAGTGTAAAATGCAAATTTTTGTGTGAGAATGAAGTCCTTAGTGGTTATGTAATTGAGCCCTAATTTTCTAAATATCAAATGATTTTTACTCAAAGGAATCACTCAAAAGCCAATTTTTACCAAATTCGGATTTTGGAATCAACCCCACTTGAAAACATGTTTACAAAGTGCAAAATGGAAATTTTTATGTAGAAATGAAAGTCATAAGTAATAGATATAATGAGACTCAATTTTCAAAAATAATTATATTTTCTTAAGCAATAAATCCAAACGAATGGAAATGATCAAAGTTAGAAAACTAGATTTTCAAAAAGTAGTTATAGTTGAAGTCTTGTAAAATAAAGAGTTCTAAAATTTTCTTTTGCCAAAAATCATCAAGACCATGCATACATGAAACTCATTTCATACCATTCATGTTAGGAAATCATTCATATTGCATGTATGGCTAATTTATACAATAAAAACATTACAAACATTTACAAAACTATTTTTTTGGAATCGGAAACCATTACTGATCAGATCTGATCCCTCTGTTCCGAGACCTAAATGTTTTCAAAACTTGAAAATAATATTAGAAATAGATAGATCTTTCGAAGTAGATAGAAATCGATATATAATTTGTGAGATTCCGAGTTAAAATGACCAAGTTATAGCCGTTTTAAGTTGGAATTCCCGCTTAGGACGAGAATTACAAATTTGATAGTTTGTATGAGTTAGCTTGGACTAGTTAAGTGATGAAATACTTATTAGGGTATTTCTTCCTTCTTAGGTGACCCCAATAACGACGATTCCCCTACCACCGGATTACTTGTTCTAAGAGACCGGTGATCCAATGGCCGAGTGAGTATTACTTCCGATTTCATTTATTGTATGTGATTGTAATAATAGTTGCACTAGGTATCTAGTAAAGATAAAATGGATATGCATGATGGGGACAAATGGGAAAGATGTATGCTTGTTGTTGATATGAAAAATGGAATGTAAGAATATCGAAGCCGAGTGATTAACTATTGCCTGTGTAGATGAATTAGAATTGATTGTCTGCGATTATTGACTGATCACTTAAAAGAATTGGTATAATTGATTATTTGGAATTGAAGATGAAATTGAACTCATTCATACACGATGGGGATGGAGCATTAGCATTTGTCGGTTTATCGTTGTGCCTTAAACGATTTTATAGTTTATAGTTGTCCGTAAGCTGAAACGGTCTCGGTCGTACCGCATGATTCGTTAATCTGCTAACCCGGGATGGAGAGCGTAAGTCCATCCACATATGATTTCCGTCAGGTCATATGTTTGTTGAATTCATGAGTTTGATGCATATCACTTGTCTGACTAATCACTTGATTGTATGATGTGTTATAAATGTAATCCTGGAAGTTTTCACTCACTAAGCTAGTGTAGCTTATACCCCTATAGTTGTTTAAATGAACAAGTTATCTCAAGAATGCAAAGTGGGGACTGAATTGGTTGGAGCCGGGTATGACTCCGGGGTTCCGGCAAGACATAGAATGTTTGAAGTTATTAGCTAGGTTTTCCTATTTGCCTTGTAATAGTTTATGTAGTAGAATCTTTTGATGAATTGTAATTGAAGTTAATGAGTTGTATTTTGAAGAATAGTGAATTGAATTTCCTTTACATTGTTCTCAAGTTGTATCAACATAAAATGCATTACTCCGATGAGTCTCCTCCGTGTGTTAGACGCCTTGTACATAGTATGAAAGCCTTCGCGTGACTGAGGTGGTCATTCTTAGGCTTTAATATTGTGTACGGCGGACTGCCACGTTTAGGGTATCCTTCGGGGCGTGACAAAATCCTTGTAATATGTAGTTGTGGTCAAGTGTAGTGAATTCACTTACTAAACATTGGTATAAAATGGTTTCTAAGAAAAGTTTATTTTAAAATTCTTTAAATTAAAAAAGTTATAAGAACATAGACTCATTAAAGTTCACATCATGACATTCATGATAGGGAAAATCATTACCATTGCATTTAGTATCATTTCATACTTAGGAATCTCAAATGCATTCATGAAAAATGCATTTTCGGAACCAATATACCCGCTGTACAGATCTGATCCCTCGTTTCCGAGGCTTAGATATTTTCAAAACTTGATTTAAAGTGCATATTTAGAAAGCTCTTCCGAAGTAGATAGAAATCGATATAAAATTTGCGAGATTCCGAGTTAAAATGACCAAGTTATGGCCGTTTTAAGTTGGAATTCCCGCTTAGGACGCGAATTACGAATTTGATAAGTTCGTATGAAGTCGTTGGATTAGTTTGAGTGAAATACTTATTAGAGTATTTCTTCCTTTTTAGGTTATCCCGAGTTCGACGATTCCCTACCACCGGATTATTATTACTAGAAGACCGGTGATCCAATGGCTGAGTGAGTTTTCTCCTTGTTTTGTTACCTTGATTGTGCTTGTAATTAGTCGCATTAGAATTTTAGGAACAAGATAAAAATCGATATGAATGGGGATGGGATATATGATGAGACTGTGATGAATGTATGCCAAGGAATACTAAAGTATATCGAAACCACGATTTGATTGGATAACTGCATGGTTCATATTATTATGTGTATGATATTGCCTGGTCACTCTAAAGATTGTATAAATATTTTGACCTAAGCAAAAAGTAAATTGATCATGCATCGCATCAGACATAGTGCATTTGGTAGCGTGCTACTCCTACGCAGGTCGATCGGTATGGTCCGAGGACTCGTTTGAGTAATGAGACCCGATATCAGAGCTCATTCTAGGGTACTAAGGCGCATGTGGATGCATCCTTGGATGAGCCTAGCCGAGTCGAGTGCTAAGAGCCAGGGCTTGGGGACTAGCAGCGGTCGTGTAGACTCAATACCATTCCTAACCCAAGATACGGAGGGCGTAAATCCGTTCTGTGTGTGGGTTCCGGTTACCCATACATAATTGCTTGCTCACGTGTTTGTTCATGCATAGCATATGATTGATAATAATTGTTTGTTATGGTACAGAATTAAGGGAATTCTCACTAAGCTAGTGTAGCTTATACCCCAATAGTTGTTTAAATGAGCAGGTTATTCCAAGAATTCTAAGTGGGGCCCGAGATGGTTGAAGCCGAGAATGACTTCGGGATTCCGGCAAGATATGAGAATGCTTGAAGTTTTTGGCTAAGCTTTACGATTTGCTTTGTAATAGTTTTATGTAGTGAAGTCTTGGGATAATGTAATTGAAGTTTGATGAACTGTATTTTGAAGTATAGGTTTTGTATTTGGAGTATAGTGGATTGTATTTCCTTTACATTGTTACTCAATTGTATCAACATAAAATGTATCATTCCGATTTGTCTCCTTTATGTGTTAGACGCCTTGTACATAGTATGAAAGCCTTCACGTGACTGAGGTGGTCATTCTTAGGCTTTAATATTGTGTACGGCGGACTGCCACGTTTAGGGTACTCTTCGGGCGTGACACCCATCGTGACATGAATGAATTCAATTTATAGTTGGAGTCGAATAGTCATTAATTCAATTCTTTTAAGTGACCAACAAGTATTCGCAGACATTCATCATAAGATACTAGTAAAGCAGTCAATATCTTAACACTCGATTTCGATATACCTTAAGCTCCATTTCACATATCAACAATCAACAACATAAATAATTCTCATATACCCCAGCATGCTTATACAATTTCTTTTATCTTTGCCTACATCACTAGTGCCACTACATTACAATCACATGCATTAATTGAGAATGGAAGTAAACTCACTCGGCCATTGGACGCCAACTTCCTAATAATAGTAGTCGGGAGGTAGAGTGTCGTCCTGCTCGGGATCACCTACCAAGCAAGAATAACCCTAATGAGATTCTCATCATGTAATTAAATCAAACTATATATCTAGACTAGTTGAATTCGGATTTCTCGCTATTTGCGGAAGTCCTGACTTAAAACGGCCATAACTTGGTCATTTTAACTCGGAATTTCGCAAATTTTATATCGATCTTCATCTACTTCGAAAGATTTATCTATTTCTAATATTAAATTTAAGTTTTGAAAATAGTAAGGTCACGGAACAGTGGGATCAGTTCTGTTCCGCAATTGATCCAATTTTGAAAATGTGTTTTGCTTTTGATAAGAAATGTTCCTAGTCGGTGGTTCATGCATGAATGATATAGGAATGATCTACTAATGTGCATGCCATGTAATGAACTCAATATGTGCATGGTCATGATAATTTTTGTGGTAATAAACCCTTATGATCTCCTAAGTGTTAGAAAATCTTGCAAAGGTTATTTCTAGTAGACTATTTTTCCACATTATACTCCTTAGGGTTTCTTTGGCTTTTAGTCTTGTAGTCCACATGTTTTCTATCTAAAAATAAGTTCCCAAAGTTTATAATAGTCATGGCCTCCATTCATGCATAAAAATTTCCATTTTTCCTTTGGTAAACATGTTTTCAAATAAGCTACTTGTAAAAATCCGAATTTTCCAAATTTCATTTTCTTGCATTTTTCTTAAGGAAAATCTTGTCTAATGTATTACAAAGTGAAGCTCCAATGTATACTTTATCCAAGGACTTCATTTAGCTTATAAAACATCCATTTTAGACTTAAATACTAAGTGTTTATTTAGGCATTACCCAAAATTACGAATTTGACTACACATCCAAAGTCAACATTTTTCCTTCTAACTTCACCTCTTGTTTTCTTATTTTTATTATGCCTAAATTCATCTAAACTCATGAAAATAATTCCTTCAACATGTCTATTACACATACCCTCCATTTTTCTTATGAAATATGAGTTTGAAAGTGATTTTGGTAGTTTTCAAGGTAGGGTTTCCATTTCATCCGAATTTTCAATATTTCATTTTTGACAAAATCCTTCCTTTTTCAATGTTTTTGCCTTCTATATATGAATATCCACCATCTAACTTCTCTATACATAAACAAGAATTCATTCTTATGATCATCAAAGCATATAAAGCAAAATGAACCTATGATCATGCATGTACATGAAGTTGTGAATGTCTAAACCTTAGATCTACTACATATGATATATAAGGCATGGATCTCATGGCATGAACAACAATATATGTGCAAGATCACTACTTTACATGCATGAACAAGATGAGATCTTAACAAAAACACATCTAAACCTTAGATCCATGTCTTGTGATGGCTTGACATTCTTGTTCATGTGTTTCCATGTCCCTAGCATTAGCTCATTGGGATTTAGTGAGGAAACACACAAGATATGGTCTTGCCATTACAAGAACTAGGAAGAACAAGACTTGAATCAACATACCAAAGGAGGATCTAAGGTAGAAATGGAGGAATCTTGAGTTAAAGATGCAAGAGGGAGAGGGAGGGGGGTTCACGGCATGAAGAAGAAGAGGAGAGAGTTTTTCTCTTTTTCAAAATTTAAAACAAGGAGGAATGAAGAGAGAGAGAGAAAATTATGTATATATATGAAGGTATTAGGGTTTAGTAATGAATAAAAATTGTAAAATAAATCAAATGGGAGGAAAATAAAAGGGGGGGGGGGGGGGGAGGGGCGCCGGCCATCATGCATGTGTGTGTGTGTGTGTTTAAAAATTTGATATTTGTAATTTAGTAAATGAAATTGTAATAAATGTAATAATTATTTAAGAGACAAATTTTCTTGGAAAAGAAAATTGAAATGAGTAGTTGTAAGGATGTAAGAATAGGGTATGGGTAGTGTGTAGTGTAGGTTGTACTTGTAAATAGTAGACAAGACATCTACTTTACCGGTTGTTCCGAAAACACAGGAAAAGCTATAACTGTAATTTTTATAGCTCGAAAAGTTATGAAATTGATATTTTTGGAATCCCTATAAAATTACAGTTCTAATGAATATTCCGGAATATTTTTCTGAATCCGTGGCCCAGGGCACGCTTTTCCGTAATTGGGCTCGGGAAGGCCCGGAATTGAAAAATTCCCGAATTTAAAACTTTCAAAGGTTTGAAATGTACCTTGGAACAATAATTTGAATTCATTCACTTTATAATATTTATTTTACTATGAAACCGAAGGAAAGCCGGATTTAGGGTTCCTAGGCTTCATTCACTAAACTCAATCTGATCGGATTAGGGTTTTGCTTCCAATTCCCGGGGTTTCCTATCTACTAGGAATACCGGGGTTTACACCAATCTTCTGAACACCTTCATCCAAAATCAGAACCCAGTTCAGAACCCGCACTCAGGGCAAAGTGCCCGGGATTCGGCCCCACATCCACCACCCGCAGATCGTCGAGAAATGACGGCAGAGGCACCTGCTCCACAAGAGGAGCATTCTTATAATGTGCCATTGCCACCACCCCCACCATATAGAAGACCTCACCGGAGCTCCTTACCGGACTTTATTAAGAGCAACCGGTATTTTGATGGAGCATTCGGTAAACCAGATGAAGCAGAAGATTGGTTAGCTCAGGTTGAGCGATCTTTTGTTGCATATGAAATTCCACCTTATCTGCAATTGGAATATGGAACATATATGCTGAGGTATAACGCGAGGGCCTGGTGGGATACAAAGAGAAGGAACTTGACTTCCCCAGTCACTTGGGAAACACTTTCGCCGGGAATTTCTGAATAATTATTTTCCCTCCAGCTTGAGAGTGAAATATAGTGTTGATTTCCTCCATGTTAAGCAAAAGGGGAGAACAGTGGAACAGTATGAAATCGAGTTCATCCACTTGCTGCAATATGCACCTGAGTCTTTCAGGGATAGTGAAGAATTGAAGAAGCAAGTATTTTTGGGAGGCTTAGATGAGGAATTGCGGATCAAGTTGGAAGAGTTTGGAGTTAGGACATATCTTGAGACGGTAGAGAAGGCTCGGGTAACTGAAGGGTCCAGAAAAATGAAGTACCAGGAGCCTGAAAAGGGGGTATTTGGAAAGAGGCCGTTTGACGCCTCGAGTTTAGGATTCAAAGGAAAGAGGTACAGATCGTACCAGGGTTTAAGGATGAGTCTAGTAGTAAGCCGACCCAGATTAAGACCAATGTCACATGTTGGAAATGTAAGGGGACGCATGCTCCCAAGCAATGCCCGCTGTTGAGAAATAAATGTTATTTTTGTGGTGATGCTGGCCACATGGTTTATACATGCTCGAAGAAGCTGGCCATGACTTGCTTTATTTACGAGGAAAAGGGACACCTAGCCTCTGAATGTTCTCAACGGAAAAGTGTAGCCGCTCGACCCTTTGGAACTTCGAGTAATACTAACCCCATGAGGTCGGGTAACAAAAGTGGGAGCCGAGCAGCTTCAGCAATGCATGGGATGAGGCTATACAACTTTGAGGGCCAATGGATGGTGGAAGAAGATGAGGATGAGGAAGTGGAGTTGGCAGCCATGGATCAAAACGACGGCACGGATGGCGGCCTGGTGACAAGTTAGTAACGGAAACCCTCCTTAGTTAAAATTTAAGTTATTAATTTGAATTGTTGTCTGAATGAAATTGAATATGTTATGGGAAAGCTGGAAGTAGGAACCCTATGTAGATAGCCTTAAGGGTGTTTTAAGGTTCATATGTGATGGATATTTGTTGACCTCAGGACACATACGGGTGAATAGCATAGAGGCTTATGTTTTATTTGACACGGGAGTAACTCACTCATTCATCACCAATAGTTTGGCTAACCAACTTGGATTGCCTATAGCCACAACCACGGTTAGTCTGAGGATTAAGACACCCACGGGAAGCGTTGTGTCAACCCGAGAATTGATAAAGGGTTGTCCACTGGAAGTTCACGGACATCACTCCAAAAGTGATTTAATAATGTTGGAGATGAGTAAGTACAAAGTTATCCTCGGAATGAGTTAGCTAAGTAAAGTGAAAGCAATAGTGGATTGCCAAAAAAGGACAGTGTGTTTTTATGATCAATTGGGGGAAAAAGTAGAATTTGTGGGAAAAACCCTAGGCCCGAGAAGGTTTGGGTTAAACTCATTCGAATTGATGATGGAGGATGAATAAATAATATCTATTGAAGGTGTGTTGGATGAAGGAGAAACTCGGGAGGAAAAGGATATGCCGGTGGTAAATGAATATTTGGATGTGTTTCCAGAGATCTTACGGGGATTACCACCAAAAAGAGAAATTGACTTCGAAATTGTTTTAGCTCCAAACACCGAACCGATATCCAAAGCACCATATCGGACGGCACTGGCTGAGTTGAAGGAGCTAAAGACACAGTTGCAAGAACTTTTGGATCAAAAATTCATAAGACTGAGTGTATCGCTATGGGGCGCACCCGTTTTGTTTGTAAAGAAGAAAGACGGATCGATGAGATTGTGTATCGATTATCGTGAGTTGAATAAAAGTGACTATCAAGAATTGGTATCCTTTGCTAAGAATTGATGATTTGTTTGATCAACTGCAAGGGGATTGTGTGTTTTCACGCATTGATTTGCGTTCGGGATATCATCAGTTGAGGATTAAGCCAGAGGATGTACCAAAGACGGCTTTTCGTACTCGTTATGGACACTACGAGTTTCTGGTGATGTCGTTCGGGCTGACTAATGCACCAGCAGCATTTATGGACCTTATGAACAGAGTTTATAAGCCACTTTTGGATAAGTGTGTGATAGTCTTCATAGACGACATCCTCATATATTCGAAGACCAAAGAGCAACACGAGGAACATCTTCGTTTGGCGTTGCAAACCTTAAGGGATAACAAGTTGTACGCCTAACTGTCCAAATGTGATTTTTGGTTGGACAAAATATCATTTCTTGGACACGTAGTAACCGGTGATGGGATATCCGTTGACCCCGAAAAGATCAAGGCTGTAGTAGATTGGAAACCACCACAAACGGTTACCGAAGTAAGAAGTTTCTTGGGATTAGCTGGCTACTATCGCAAGTTTGTGAAAGATTTCTCTAAGATAGCCAAACCACTAACTCAATTGACTCAAAAGAATGAGAAATTTGTTTGGACAGACAAGAGGGAACAGAGCTTTCAGGAATTGAAACGACGATTGGTATCAACACCGATCTTGGTTCTACCGGACCCGGAAAAGTCCTATACTATGCATAGTGACGCCTCAAGAAATGGCCTTGGATGTGTATTAATGCAGGAAGGAAAGGTTATTGCATATGCTTCCCGACAATTAAGACCCCACGAGTAGAACTACCCTACTCATGATCTGGAATTAGCTGCAGTTGTCTTTGCCTTGAAGCTATGGAGAGATTACTTATATAGACAAAGGTGTGAGATATATAAGGATCATAAAAGTCTTAAATATCTGCTCACACAGAAAGAGCTAAACATGAGACAAAGGAGATGGCTAGAACTGATAAAAGATTATGATCTGGGAATAAATTACTGTCCAGGGAAAGTTAATGCGGTCACAGATGCCCTAAGTCGGAAAAATCACGGGGAAGTAGCCGTTTTGTTCACAAGTCAAAGAGACCTGATTAAGGAGTTTGAGAAGCTAAGGATTGAGTTCATAGACCAAAGCGCTAAGCTTGAGATATCCAACCTGGTGCTGGAACCGACCCTCGTAGAGAGAATCAAAGAAGCTCAAAGGTATGACGAGGTGATACAAAAGATTAAAAGGGAAACCCAAGCGGGAAAATACCTTGACTTTGCCATAGATGATGAAGATGTGATCAGAATGAAGGGAAGACTGTGTGTACTGGAGGACGAAGAGTTGAGGAAGAAAATAATGAGTGAAGCTCATAACTCCGGGTATACCATGCATCCGGGAGGTACCAAAATGTATCAAGATTTGAAGAGCCGCTATTGGTGGAATGGCTTGAAGCGAGATGTGGCAGATTATGTGATGAAATGTCCGGTATGTCAACAGGTGAAAGCAGAACACCAGAGACCGGGTGGATTGTTGAAGCCTTTACCCATTCCTGAGTAGAAGTGGGATCAGATATCCATGGATTTTGTGTGTGGTTTTCCTAAGACTCCGTCTGGTTGTGATGCGATATGGGTAATAGTGGATCGATTAACCAAGTCGGCGCATTTCTTACCCATAAAAATGATCTATTCAATGGAAAGGTTAGCCATGATCTACATCAAAGAGATCGTAAGGTTACATGGCATACCTGCAGGGATTATTTCAGATAGAGACCCAAGATTTGTGTCCAAGTTTTGGACAAGCCTGCAAAAGAGCTTGGGCATCAAGTTGCATTTTAGTACGACTTATCACCCTCAGACCGATGGATAGTCTGAGCGGACAATCCAAACCCTGGAAGACATGCTAAGAGCATGTGCCTTGGAATTCAAAGGGCCTTGGGATAGTCATGTAAATCTAATTGAGTTTACTTACAATAACAGCTACCACTCAACTATTCAGATGCCGCCTTACGAAGCTCTGTATGGACGGCGCTGTAGATCCCTTTTGTTTTGGGATGAAGTGGAAAAGGTAGCTATTGGGCCAGAATTGGTACAAGAAGCTGCAGATAAAGTGAGGGTAATTCAGCGGAAAATGAAAGAAGCTCAGGACAGGCAAAAGAGTTGGGCAGACCTGAAAAGAAGAGAACTTGAATTCAAGGTGGGTGATCATGTGTACCTAAAGATAAACCCGATTAAAAGTATTAAGAGGATGCGTACACAAGGGAAGTTAAGCCTGAGATACATTGGACCTTTTGAAATCTTGGAAAGAGTTGGAGATCTGGCATATGGGCTAGCCTTGCCACCAAATTTGTCCGGAATCCACAACGTATTCCATGTGTCAGTATTGAGAAAGTACGTTGCTGACTCGGAAAAGATTCTGGAATTGGAACCGATTCAACTGAAAGAGAACCTGACATATGAAGAACACCCAGTGAAGATACTGGATAAGAAAACCTAAAGGCTCCGGAACAAAGACATTCACTACGTTAAAGTGTTATGGAGGAATCATGCCTTTGAGGAAGCAACCTGGGAAGCTGAAGATGAAATCCGGAGGAAGTACCCCGAGTTGTTTGAAGGACAAGGTACGTCAGTTCCGTTTTGAGGACAAAACTCTATTTAAGGTGGGGAGGTTGTAAACCCCGATATTCCCAGTAGTTAAGAAAACCCGGGAGTTGGAAGCGAAACCCTAATCCGGTCCAGTTTGAGTCTAGTAAGAGAAGCTTAAGAACCCTAAATCCGGCTTTCCTTCGGTTTCATAATAAAAGAAATTTTATAAAGTAAATGAAATTGAATTATTGTTATAAAGTATATTTTAGACCTTTGAAAGTTTTAAATTCGGAAATTTTTCAATTCCGGGCCTTCCCGAGCTCAATTATGGAAAAGCGTGCCCCAAGACCATGAACTCAGAAAAATGTTCCGGAATATTCATTAGAACCGTAATTTTATAAGGATTCCAAAAATATTAATTTTATAATTTTTCAAGCTATAAAAATTACAGTTATAGCCTTTTTCCCGTGTTTTCGTTACAACCGGTAAAGTAGATGTCTTGTCTACTATTCACAAATACAACCTACACTACACACTACCCATACCCTATTCTTACATCCTTACAACTACTCATTTCAATTTTCTTTTCCAAGAATTTTTGTCTCTTAAATAATTATCACATTTATTACATTTTAATTATCTAAATTACAAAATATCAAAATTCAAAACACACACACACACACACATGCCCTAATGGCCGGCGCCCCTCCCCTTCTTTTCCCCCTCATTTTTGCCTTTTCTTCACTTATTTTATTAACTAAAACCCCAATCCATCTAATATATAAACTAAATGTTCATTCTCTCTCTTTATTTTACTTGTTTCAATTTTTTACAAAAGAGAAAAACTCTCTCTTTCCCCTCTTACTAGTGCCGTGAGCCCCCCTCCCTCTTCCTCTCACATTTTCAACTCAAATCTTCTTCATTTCCACCTTTGATCTCCATTGGTATGTTGATTTTAGGCTTTGTTCTTCCTAGATCTTGTAATGGCAAAGCTATATCTTGTGTGTTTTCCCATTTAATCCCAATGAGCATATGCTAGGGACATGAAAACACTTGAACAAGAATATCAAGCCATCACAAGACATGGATCTAGTGTTTAAATGAGTTTATGTTAAGATATTTTCTTGTTCATGCATGTAAAGTAGAGATCTTGCATATATATTGATGTTCATGCCATGAAGTTTATGATTCATGCATTATATTTAGTAGATCTAATGTTTAGACAACCACATCTTCATCTACATGTATGATAATAGAGTTATTTTGATTTCCATGCATTGATGATCATAAAAATATAGCCATGCATATGTATAGATGTGCCAGATAGTAGATCTCCTTGTGTAGAAGGCAAGAAGGTTGAAAAAGAAAAGGTTTTGTTAGAAATGGTTTGTTGGAAATTCGGATGGATTTAGAACCCTACTTTAAAAACCACCAAAACCATATTTAAACTCATATTTCACATGAAAAATGAAGGGTATGTGCAATAGGTATCTTGAAGGAATGATTTTCATAAGTTTAGATGAGTTTAGACATGAGGAAAATGTAAAACAAGTAGTAAAGTTAAATATGGATATGTGGATGTATAGTCAAATTCGTATTTTTGGGTAATGCCCACGTTAACACTTAGTATCTAAGCTTAAATGGCATGTTTTATGAGCTAAATGAAGTCTTTAGATAATAGATATATTGGAGCTTCAATTTTTGATGCATTAAACAAGTTTTCTCATAAGGAAAATGCAAGAAAATGAAAATTATAAAATTCGGATTTTTATAAGTACCTTATTTAAAAACATATTTACTCAATGAAAAATGTGGATTTTTATGCATAAATGAAGGTCATGACTAATATGGATGTTGGGAACTCATTTTTAATTAGGTGATAAGTAAATTCTAAGGATAAAATCATAAAAACATTAGGAAATGTAAAGTTGGGAATAATAGCTTTTTATAAGTAGTCATTAAGGAATTTCTTAATAATTAGGAATTCATAAGAGTCCATCATCAAAGATCATCAAAACCATGCATATATGGAGTTCATGAGATGACATTCATATTAGGAATTCATTCATATACCATTTATGCATGAATCATCAACTAGGAACATTTTCATCAAAAGCAAAACAAATTTTCGGAATTGGAGGATTTACGAAACAGAACTGATCCTACTGTTCCGTGAACTTAATGTTTTCAAAAATTGAAAATAATATTAGAAATAGATAAATCTTTCGAAGTAGATAGAGATCGATATAAAATTTGCGAAATTCCGAGTTAAAATGACCAAGTTATGGCCGTTTTAAGTCGGAGCTCCCGCAATTAGCGAGAATTCCGAATTCATCTAGTTTAGATGCATAGCTTGGATTAGTTATATGATGAGAATCTCATTAGAATTATTCTTACTTGGTAGGTGATCCCGAGCAAGACGACACCTTACCGCCCGATTACTGCTACTAGAAAGACCGGCATCCAATGGCCGAGTGAGTTCTACTTCCACTCTCAATTAATGATTGTGATTGTAATGTAGTAGCACTAGTGGTGTAGGCAAAGATAAAAATGCATATGTATGACGGGGTATATGGGAATTATATACTTGTCTACTGTTGATATGTGAAATGGAACTTAAGAAATATCGAAACTGGGTGTTAAGCTATTGATTGATTAGCTAATCTTTTATATCGAATGTCTACGAATATTTGTTGGCCACCTAAGAGAATTGGATTAATGTATATTTGACTTCAATTGTAATTGGATTCATTCATATCACGATGGGGATAGAGCATTAGCATTGGTTGGTTTTTCCTGATCCATAAAACGAATATGTTGGTTAATCGTGATCCATAAAACGAAATTGTTGGTTAATCGTGATCCATAAAACGAATTATTATTCAGTTGACCGTGAGCTTAAACGACGTCGTACCACAGGATTCGTTAATCTGCTAACCCGGGATGGAGGGCGTAAGTCCATCCACATATGATTTCCGGCTGGTCATATGTTTGTTGAACTCATTTGTCTGATGCATATATTTGTGTGATTAATCACTTGTTTGAATGTATTGTACTTAATTGTGATATGGAAGTTCTTTCTCACTAAGCTAGTTAGCTTATGCCCCCATAGTTTTTACTTATTGCAGCACGAGTTTATCTGGCTTAGACCGAGGCAAGCCACAGCTTAGGTACTGGAGATAGGAGTTTCCTATAGAAGTTTACTTCATTTTGTATAGACTTCCGTTGGAAACTAAAGGACACTGGATGACTGTAATGGACTTGATATTATTTTGCGGGGAATGCCCCTTAGATTTTTGTAATGTATATTTATGTGTTTTGGCTTATTATCTATGGCTAATGAATGCCACATTAAACTACTTAACTCCATTGGTTGAGTATTCTATTGTCGTAAAGGGATGCTTTACATCTATACAAGACTCCCGAAGGGCTCGGGTAGGGAATTCGAGAGTCTTATATAGTATGTGACGGGCTGTTACGTATAGGATACCCTATGGGGCGTGACAGAAAGATTCAAAGAAGCAGTAAGGAAATGCCCACATCATGGACTTTGAAGAATATCCTAGACCAAGCTGAGTCCACATTTCAATTCCAGGCATATGGAGAGATCAGGGGGGTCAAGTTAAAGCAAATGGGCAAGATACTGGGATTATATGATGAAGAAGAGGAGAATAGGAATCTGCCTAACAGTTGGCCTGAGGGAGATGATCACATGACCCAGGGGGCTTATTGGTTTTAGTTGGTTGCTCCTGATAGAGCAAATGAGCCTTTCGTCCCCTCCAAATCATTGGCCACATCTTTTGGTGCTGTTGAGCACAAGCTACTCCACCACATTCTTGCACACACCTTGAGCTGCAAGAAGACTAGTCACAGCAAGGTGACTAGTTTCGACATGTTTTATTTGTTTAGCCTTATTATAAGCTATAGGATTGATCTTGGGGTGGAGATAGCGAACTTCATCTACAGGCAGGCAGATGATACAAGGACTCGAGTCTTGTGTGGTGGCTACATTACTAAGTTGCTAAAAGGGATGGATATTTTTAAGCCTCCAAAGGATGATGAGATATTTGAGAGTAGGAAGATCTCATCTGCACCATTCCGAGGCTGAGGATTACTGAAGAACCCAAGAGGAGCTCACCCACCAGTTCTGGAGGAGATTGAGTTCCAGGATATCTTTCCTGGAGATGCTCCATTTGAGATACCATCTACATCTGCTCCTCCTCCTCCTGCAGGCACTTCTTCCACATATGGTATGGACCAGCTTAGGCTGGATGTTGAGGAGATGAAGAAGCAAAGCCAGGAGCTCAAGGATAGACAGGAGAAAGAAAGGAAGAAAAACAAGAAATTTAGAAAGTCTATCTTTGAGGCATTGAAGACGGCCATTTGCTGCTTGAGCCTAGAAACAGGGGCTGGGATGACAAATGAGACTTCCTTTGAGTCACATCACACAGATAGACTCAGTTCGGAGCATACACTATCACGCCCCGAAGGGTACCCTAAACGTGGCAGTCCGTGTACACAATATTAAAGCCTAAGAATGACCACCTCAGTCATGCGAATGCTTCCATACTATGTACAAGGCGTCTAACACATAGAGGAGACACATCGGAATGATACATTTCATGTTGATATAACTCGAGTAACAATGTAAAGGAAATTCAATTCACTATTCTTCAAAATACAACTCATCAAACTTCACTTACAAATCATCAAAAGATTCTATTACATAGAACTATTACAAGGCAGATAATAAAACCTAGTTAATAACTTCAAACATTCTTATGTCTTGCCGGAATCCTGAAGTCATTCTCGACTTCAACCATCTCAGTCCCCACTTAGCATTCTTGAGATAACCTGTTCATTTAAACAACTATAGGGGTATAAGCTACACTAGCTTAGTGAGTGAAAACTTCCAGGATTACATTTATAACACGTCATACAATCAAGTGATTAGTCAGACAAGTGATATGCATCAAACTCGTGAATTCAACAAACATATGACCTGCCAGAAATCATATGTGGATGGACTTACGCCCTCCATCCCGGGTTAGCAGATTAACGAATCCTGCGGTACGACCGAGACCGTTTCAGCTTACGGACAACTATAAACTATAAAATCGTTTAAGGTACAACGATAAACCAACAAATGCTAATGCTCCATCCCCATCGTGTATGAATGAGTTCAATTTCATCTTTAGTTCCGAATAATCAATTATACCAATTCTTTTAAGTGATCAATCAATAATCGCAGACAATCAATTCTAATTCATCTATACAAGCAATAGTTAATCACTCGGCTTCGATATTCTTACATTCCATTTCTCATATCAACAACAAGCATACATAGTTCCCATTCGTCCCCATCATGCATATCCATTTTATCTTTACCAAATATCTAGTGCAACTATTATTACAATTACATACAATAAATGAAATCGGAAGTAATACTCACTCGGCCATTGGATCACCGGTCTCTTAGTACAAGTAATCCGGTGGTAGGGAATCGTCGATATCGGAGTCACCTAAAAAGGAAGAAATACTCTAATAAGTATTTCATCACTTAACTAGTCCAAGCTATCTCATACAAACTATCAAATTCGTAATTCTCGTCCTAAGCGGGAATTCCAACTTAAAACGGCCATAACTTGGTCATTTTAACTCGGAATCTCGCAAATTATATATCGATTTCTATCTACTTCGAAAGATCTATCTATTTCTAATATTATTTTTAAGTTTTGAAAACATTTAGGTCTCAGAACAGAGGGATCAGATCTGATCAGTAACGGTTTCCAATTCCGAAAAATAGTTTTGTAAATGTTTGTAATGTTTTTATTATACAAATTAGCCATACATGCAATATGAGTGATTTCCTAATATGAATGGCATGAAATGAGTTTCATGTATGCATGGTCTTGATGATTTTTGGTAAAAGAAAATTTTGGAACTCTTTATTTTGCAAGACTTCAATTATAACTACTTTTTGAAAAATCTAGTTTTCTAACTTTGGTCATTTCCATTTGTTTTGGATTTATTACTTAAGAAAATATAATTATTTTTGTTAAAATTAAGTCTTCATTATATATATTACTTATGACCTTCATTTCTTCATAAAAATTTCCATTTTACACTTGTTAAACATGTTTTCAAGTGGGGTTGATTCCAAAATCCGAATTTTACAAAAATTAGTTTTTAAGTGATTCCTTTAAATGAAAGTCATTTGATATTTAGAAAATTAGGGCTCAATCATACATAACCATTAAGGACTTCATTCTTACACAAAAATTTGCATTTTACACTTTACAAATATGTTTTCCAATATGGTTTACTCAAAAATCCGAATTTTAGAAAATCCACTTTTTGAATGATTCATTTGGGAAAAACTTGTTTAATGCATTAAATTTTAAGACTTTACTACATCTATTGTCTAAGGACTTCATTTAACACATAAAACTTGCAATTTGAGCTCAAATACTTAGTGATTACATATGCATCATCTCAAATTACGAATTTGACAATTTGATCACTAACTCAAAATTTTTCATTTTAATTCCATTACTTGGTTTACACATTACTCATGCCTAAACTTATTTTAACTTGTAAAAATCATTGCTTAATGATATCTATTACCTATATACTTCATTTTTCACATAAAACATGAGTTTTGGAGTTGATACATGGGTTCTAAAAATTGGTCTTGGTTGGGATCCGAATTTACAAAATTCATTTTTGGATATTCCTTTTGATAAAATCTATCTAAACTTATGAAAATCCATTCCTTACATATCCTATCCTAAGGGCCTTTCATTTCTTAAACAAAAACTTCATTTTTGAGTTGGAAAACATGTTTTTAAAATATGCCTTGGCCAAAATCCGAAAATGACATTTGTGTTTTGAAAATAACTTTTGAAAATCACATTAGATTCTTGTAAAAAGAAGTCTTGATGATATACATATACTAAGCCTTCATTTTCTCAAGAAAAAATTACATTTTGATACTTGGAAGGTGGTTTTCAAATGGGGGTCTTGCCAAAATACGAATTTCACAATTTTGTTTGAGTTCATAACTAAAATCTATACTTAATATGAACATAAACATAAAACAAATGCATGGTAACAAGCTATAAACATCATGGATCTAAACTTTACTTATCAAAATCTTTCATTTATGGTATTTATACCCTAAGCCCTTCATTTTAAATGAAAAATATACATTTTGAAGTTGAAAAATCACTTTTCTAAATATAGTCCCATTTTCATCCGAATTTTCAAAAATCATTTTGCTTGAAAATAAAATAGATCTTGAGTTTCCTATAACTTTCCTACCATCATCATATTATAGCAAGTTGTTCATGGACATAAACAAAGATCTAATGCATCTATGAACTCAAAACTTTAGATCTAGTCTTCTAAACTAGTTTTAAATGCATGAATCACTAAGATAGACATGTGGATGCTAGATCTATGCATAAGTCATAAAGAATAACAAAAATAACAACTTAAATACAAGATCTATGGCATGAACAAAAATCAAAGCTATAAAAAGTTAGATCTACAAAATATAACAACTTTAAACAAGAAAATAATAACAATACAAGATAATAATAATGGAGAAGAGGAGTGTTTCATTCTTGGCATCATCATCCTTAGCTTTTAAGCTAATGAAATGTCATTTGATGCATGAAACACTCATTATACTTTACCTATATCACCTATGGAGGCTTAAAAAGAAGGTTTACTTAAGAAATCTTCAAGAAATATGTGTGGGAGCTCCAAAAAAAAATAGGGGCAGCAAGGTTTTTGTAAGAACAAGAGAGAAAGAAGAAAGAAAGAGAGGAAAAATAGAGAGAAAAGGTTAAGGAATGAAAGAGGAAAGATGAGTAAATGAAGGAGAGAGAGAAAAGGAGTGTATTAAATGTGTTTTAATTAATTGAAGGAGTAAAAAAAATAAACAAGGCAGATTTGGGGAGCTTTCCACGTGAAGAGAGAAGAGAGAGAGAGGAATTTGTGAAAATTTGACTTGAAATTAAATTGTGTAATAAATGGTGTGTGTAGCTTCTTTAAGAAGGAGTGGAAAATAATTATTTTAGTCAAATTAGGATTAAATAAAAGGACAATGGCAGCAAATATGGGTCAAAAATTCTGCCATGAAGTATGGAATATTGTGTAGAAAGATTGAAGTGAAAAGGAAGTGATATGTGTAAGGTGTACTTGAAGGTATGGGTTGTAAGAGTACCTTTTTAATAAAATAAAACAAAATAAAAGAAAATTAGAAAAATTATTCCAAATAATTGTAGCAGATTTTTCATAATTAAAATTAAATAATTATTTGAATTATTTTAGTAATTTAATAAATATGTTACCGGTATGATCAAAATACGCGAATATGGGCTATAAATGATATTTTTATAACCCGAAAAATTCTAAAAAATTATTTTATGAAAATAAAATATTTTTAAAATATTTTCCAATTATTAAATTAATTTATTTTATTTTTAGTATCGGATCTTAAACAGAATCTGATCCCGTAAAGACCCGAAACGAATTAAATTTTAGAAAAACAAAATTTTCTATAACATATAAAATATTTATCTAAAAATATAAGGCTTTATAAAAATAATAAAATTTTGTAATGAAATAAAAATGAATAGTGCAAAAGACGACTCAATTACCGGTAATAATGGAAATACGATAAAAAGGTTATAACTGTAACTTTTATAACCCGAAAAATTATATAACTGATATATTTAGAAATCTTATGAAATTACGAGTCTAACGGTACTATTGGTATATTTTTTATATCTCGAGCCCCAGGACACGCTTTTCGAAGTCTGTATCCGAACGGGTTCGAAATAGGTCAAAAATTTACCAATCTGATATTTTTACACAAACTTATATTACTATGAGCTATTGTATATATTTAAACTACATCTCGGCCTCTAGGGTTAGGGGCACTAGATTGCCGGACTTACACTATTGTATTCCGGTTAGGGTTTCCGGGTGATTTTTCGGTTTAGACCTTTGCCAATTTGGAAACTGATATTTATGTTCATACAGCATATTTAATTTGAGAAGTTTATTTTAAATTTTACTTTTCGTAAGTATTTATTATCTTTTAACGTTTTCGGAATTTTTGAATTGGGTTTCATTTTCGAAAGTTAATCGTTATTTACTTTTTTAATAATTTGTTTTTGGGCTTTATATTACCCGTTTTTATAAGTCGGAGTTAAATATGAAATTTTTCGTACGTAGTGGTTTTGAATTTGAAGACCACTGAGTTCTTATTTTATTTTCGAGGATTTTCATTTTCTCATGATTAAGAAATTTTTGGATTCATTCATGGTTTAGGACTTGTCAAAATTCGGTTTTAATTTGGAGTGATTTTTAGGGTTTATTTTTGAAGTTCATCTTAAAATTATTTACTGAAATTTTCCGGAGCTTACATCACACACAGCCAGCCCAGGAGACACTCAGAGACATACTCCTGAGCACAGCAGCAGAGACAGTCCAGGGCCAGAGAGCTAGAGACCCTGCTAGCTCTCATTTGATCTTTATTGTTTTTTATTTTTTATCTTGGCCTGTATATATATTGAGCACCCAAGTTCTTGTGGGTAGACTCTTTTATTTATGCTTTTATTTTTTGCTTTTATTTTTGTTTTTATTTTTCTTTTGTAGTGATTACAGGAAAGCCAGCAAAGCAAAAATTCTCTTGCAATGCAAATTTTGATGACTGTGAAACAACTGAATTCAGGGAAGTATCAAATTCTTTTTCTTATTCCTTTCCTATAATTTAAATTGTTGCAAAACAGTGAGGACACTGTTTAGTTGAAGTGTGGGGGAAGGGATAAATTGAATGAAGTGTTGAATTAGAAGTTGTGATTATGATCTGTTGTCTGAATTGTTGTTATTTATACCCATCTTGTATATTTGGTTTAAAAGCAAATTATGAGGAAATTCTGCCAAATTTTTTTCAAAAATCTCTTAAGAATTGGAGATAGTACAAAGTAAAGACTGAAAGCAATGAAATTAACTTGTAAAAGTATCTTACTCACCTGCTGTTGTGATTGGTTTACTAAGTTAAAATTAAGTTGTAAAATCCTTAAGAAACAAGTTTACTTTATTTTTAACTTTGGAATTGGAAATTTAAGAGCTGGTCGAGTCCTTTTGTGAAAAATAAACAGGTTTACTTCTAGGAAATTTTAGTTTGTATATATTCTTTGAATTATAACACTTAGTGAAAGAGGTAGAAGAAACTTTTAAACTTAGTGATCCTTTATGAAAATAAGTCTTTGATGTTGTTATTGCATTCAAAAAGAAAGAAACAAGCATAGCCACTACTCCTCTGACTTGAAATTTTGAGTTATGAGTACCTGAACTTGAATGTTAAAGTGAGGAAGAGTTCTTAGAGGTATGTTGAGACCTGGTCACTTAGGTGATGAGCTTGGGATGTGCCGACTCAATGAACTCACTGTAACGAGAAGGGAAGAAAGGCAAAAGTTCAATTCATGAGCTTTGAAAAGCAAAAAGATGGAGGCAAAAACCTCCCAAAAAGAAAATAAATGCTTGAAAAAAAAAAGAAAAATGAATGCAAATATGCAAATAAAGGAGACTTATAATAAAGAAGGAGAAATTCTAAGAAAAAAGTAGATACCACATGCTTTCATTTAGTGTTACTTAGAATATATATATAAAAGCTAAAAGTCCAATGAAGTTTAAATGAGTATTTTTCCTTAGTGGATTGAGTATTTACTTTTGAATAGAATGTTCTTTTGTTAAAAGTTGAGATTAAAATTTGTTTTGTTTGGATTAACTCCTAAATTTTAATTATAGTACTCTAATTACAAGAAATTGGTATAATTAGAGCAATAGATACAAGAAAAATAAGTTAAATAAATTGTGATTAAATTGGAAAAATTATACTACCTATAAGAGATTTCATTTTGCTTGAGGACAAGCAAAAGTTCAAGTGTGGGGGAATTGATAAGATCATATTTATACAACTTGTTGATGTTTATAAGAGCTAGAATGGATATTTGTTTTGATTAAAATTCATGTTTCAGGACTGATTTGGACAAAGAAATCAAAACAGGAAACTTTGAAGTGGAAATTGGAAAAAGTAAATTACACGCCGACATTTCATACTTCAAAGCCGCCGGCATTCAGACGGCTTACCTTCAAGGCCGTTGCATACACTGCCAGCTTTGCTAGCCTTTGACTCAACCAACTTTATGCCGCTTCAAAGCCGTTGGCATAGAAGTTGAAGAGGCCAGCGTACACGAAAGGCCGACAGCTCAGAATTGAAAAGTCACCAGCTTTAAAGGAGTTACAACATACGTCGGCTCCTAAGCCGCCGGCGTTAAGGCTGTGTACATAAAGAATTAGAAGCAACATGAAGACAAAACATGCTTGGAGGAAATTGAAGAGACCAAAGATGCTGGAGTGTCTACGCCGGTACCAAAGCCACCGGCTTTAAGACAGCTTTCGTTATAAATTGGCCCAACCTTTCGTTTCTTATCATATACACCAGCTAGATCTACATATAAGCCACTGGCGTAGAAGTACCCTACCTGTGTAACCGAAATTGAAAGCTACTAGTGCACTACCTGCGCAAAGGAGAAAATGGATTTACGCCTTCTGTAAGCCGCTGGCGTAGAATCCATAACTGCCGGCGTACGAAGTGAAACTACAATTTCCCATTAATGCTTTGCACTAAATTTTTCCTATAAATAGGGATTCTTCCCCCTCCAACATTCATCAACAAGCAGAAGCAAAGTAGTACACTTAGTATACAAATAATCTAGCATTTTCATAGAGATTTGTGAGAGAAATTGAGCTTTCAAGAATTGTAATTGAAGATTTATGATACTTGAATTGATGATATCTATTCTCTTTCTTATGCAATTCATTTATCTGACTTATTTGTTCATAATGTTATAAATTACATATTCTTATTTGATTTTTGAATCAACATCCATGAGTAGCTAAACGTTTCTTTGTGGGAAGTGATGAAGTCCTAATTTTTGCTAAAATGATCATTGAATTTATGTTATAGGATTGTTAGAATTATGGAATATTTGTATTGAATCCTAATTATCTATTTTATTTTATGATTGAAATTGAATTGATAAGAATTCTGATGATTTGGAAAAAGAATTAGGATTCATAGGAATTCATGAATTGAAATTAAACAACATTTGTAGAAACAATCAAGTTTGATTTTAATTTAGAAATTGTTCCATGTACTTCATGCAATATTTTATTTTAATTTCTCATTGAGGAATTAGGAGAAGTTAATCTAGGATATTAGACAATTATAGAATTGGAAGATTTATAATTGTAATTTAGATTCCATTGATAATTTGTCTAACGGAAACTAATAGATTATTTTATGGTTCACTAAAACTTTGTTTTAGGTCTTTATAATTTCTTACAAATATCCATAATCCTTATTGTTCATATAATATAAATTCAACATGATTAGTAAAGATTAGGATGGATTTTTTTCCTTCCCACCTTCATCTTATATAAACTTCTCACATTCTCATTTGCATTCATATCATTCATAGTAGATATAATTTAGTCAGTTAATTGATACACTTTGATTGCCTAAATATTAGTATAAGCTAATACTAATCTAGTAGTTAATTTAGTCTCTGTGGGAACGATACTCTACTCATTCTATATTACTTGATCAAGACCCAGTATACTTGCTGGTAGTATCTGAAATTTTATATACACATTTTGTTCAGATCAGATTTATTTAAAAATCTTCAAGAAATATGTGTAGAGGCTCTGTAAACCTCGGTTTTCTTAGTAAACGAGTAAACTTCGTAAATCGAAAATCAAAACCCTAAATAGGATTAGTAGAAGTAAACTTCGTAAATCGGAAATCAAAACCTTAAATAGGATTAGTACAAGCAACCTAGGAACCCTAATTTCGGCTTTTCTTCTATTTCTATATAGAAGAACCTCTATAGAATAATTTAATATGGATTGTTGTTTTTTAGCATATTTCAAGCTGTACAAAGTTTTGATTTCGAAAAATTTTCTATTCCGGGCCTTCCCGAGCTCCATTACGGAAAAGCGAGCCCTATAACTAGAAACTCAGAAAAGTATTCCGGAATACTCGTTAGAACCGAAATTTTATAAGGATTCCAAAAATATATGTTTAATAATTTTATGAGTTATAAAAATTAAAGTTATAGCTTTTTCCCGTATTTTTCTTACTATCGGTAAAGTAGATGTCTCATCTGCTATTTATTACTGTTCACAAGTACAACCTACTACACACACACCCATACCCTAGTCTTACATCCTTACAAACACTCAATTATATTTTCTTTTCCAAGAATTTTTGTCTCTTAATAAATTATTACATTTAATACAATTTTTTACACCAATTTCAAATTTCAAATAAAATCAAATATATCTCTCTCTCACTCCCTACATGGCCGGCGCACCACCCTCCCAATTTGGCTCCAAAATGTTTTGTTTTATTTTTTTTTAACACACACAAACCCTAATTCCACTTAATATAAATAGTCTTTTAATTTTCTCTCTCCTTCATTTTTCATTTTCAATTGTTCAAAGCTCACAAATCCTCTCTTTTCATCTCTCTTTGTCGTTACTCCACTCTCCACACACACACTCACACAAGCTTCATTTTTCTTCTCCATTTCTCATCTATTTCAAGCCTTAGGTGATGATTCCTAAGCCTTACTACCACTTAATCTTGTAATGGCAAGATTATTCATGAGTAAATTCACTCAAAGTCCCCATGAGCTCTTGCTAGGGACAAAGAAAATGCTACTACATGAATATCAAGCCATCACAAGAGTAGAACTTGTGTTTGATCAAGTTTTTGTTGAGGATATTTCATGTTCATGCATGTAGGAGTGGAGTAAAGTAGAGATCTAGCATAAAAATTTCATGTTCATGCTTTAAAACTTCATTTCATACGTCATAAGTAGTAGATCTTGCTTTTAGATTGTTATACCATGCTTGACATTTATGATCTTATGGATGATTTATATTTTCATGCATTCATACTCATGAAGGCTTTGTTTTAGGTGTATAAATGTGGTAGTTGGTAGATCCTTAAGTAAATGAAGCAATGAACTTGAAAGGAAAAAGTTTTTGTTTGTAATACTCAAAGTTAAATTCGTATGATTTCAACACCCTATTTTAAAAACCCTTTTATCAACTTCAAAACTCATGTTTTATGTGAAAAATGAAGGATATAGGTAATATGTATCATTAGGTAGTAATTTTTATAAGTTGAAATGAGTTTTGACGAGATTAATGTATTAAACAAGAAATGGAATCTAGATGGAAAATTTTGAGTTAGTACTGAACATATGAAATTCGTAATTTTGAATATAGGTCATAAGAACACCTATCATTTAAGTCCAAAATAGAAGTTTTATGTATCAAATGGAGTCCTTAAGTAATAGGTATCTTAAAGTTTTAATTTTTGATGCATTAAACAAGTTTTTCCCAATGGAATCATTCAAAAATTTAATTTCAAGAAATTCGAATTTTTGGATGAATCCTATTTGAAACCATATTTGCAAAGTGAAAAATGCAAGTTTTCATGTAAGAATGAAGGCTTGGGTAATAGGTATAATGAAGACTCCATTTAGACAAAAATAAATTGATTTTCTTAAGGAAATACTCCAAAACAAGTGAAATGGTCGTAGATAGGAAACTAGCTTCCTTGAAGATATATATAGTCATGAAGTTTTTCAAATAAGAAGTTTCTTAAGTTTCCTTTTAGTAAATAATTTCAAAGGCATGCATGCATCAAGTTCATATCATATCATTCATGATAGGAAATCTTCAATATTGCATGTGTAGTAAAAACTATATGCTAGAAACATCACAAACAATCATAAAGCTATTTTTTTCGGAGTTGAAGTTTTCAAACAACCAGAACTGATGCTGTCACGCCCCAGAGGGTATCCTAAACGTGGTAGTCCACCGCATATAATATTAAAGCTAATAAATGACAATCCGTAGTCATGCAGGAGCTTCGATATCATATGCAAGGCGTGCTTCCAAGATAGTAGGAGACTCATAGGGGTATTATGTTTAAATAGATAGCAAAAGCAAGCATGAACTTAAATAGATAAACATAAGGTTTTCATTTAATAACAAGTTTGTACATCATCTTAGGGGCATTCCCCCGCCTTTAAGTCTTTGATCAACTATACTCATAACAAAATAAACATAACTACCACATAAGTCTACTATAGAGATTTTTCCTAGAACTCTATATTCGAAACTAAAAATACGTAAACTTCTTCCAAAAACTCCTAGTAGCATAAGCTCATACCTGGCACACTGGGCTCCTCGGGGCCAATCATAGATAATCATACTATAATAGAAAACTATAAGGGTATAAGCAAATCTAGCTTAGTGAGATAATTCCTAACTATATAACATTTCCATATGACAACCAAGTTATTTAATTCAAACACATGTAATGCACCAATCACATGAACAACCAAATACACAACATTAACCAGCAATCAAGTGCAGCATGGATTTGACGCCCTCCATGACAAGGGTTGGGTGGTTACAGGCCTATACGACCATCAATATTTGCAGATTTGCTGGCTCCTGCTTGCCCTATAGACTTCCTGGCTCCTACTGGCCCATGTAGACTTACCGGCTCCTACTAGCCACCACTACCACTTCCTTGTTTCCCCACACGAAGAATAATAGTGAAATAAATATGATTCATAAGTATGATATGCATGAATAAATTTCAATTAAACATTTAACCATATAAGTTGAATTCATGTTAAAGGTGAGCAACCATAATTTCATCATATCAATACAAGAGTCACATTTTTATTTAACATATCGTCTTTCGATATACTTAATTTTCATTCAACAATTATTTCATAACAATTGTTCATTTATCTTTTCCTAAATTTCTAGTGCCACTAATTACAAGCACAAACAAGGAAATGTAACTTACGAAAAGAATTAACTCACTCCATAACGGTAGATCTAATCAAAATAGTCCTCTAGATAGACGATCTCGGGTCCCTCGTCACCTAAACAAGATGAAATACCCAAAATGAGTCTTTCATAAAATTTCTATTCTTGGAGATCTTAAACTTCTCTTAAAATCGCTGTAAAATTGTACAAATGGGAAATTCCAACTTAAAATGGACATAACTTGCTCATTTTAACTCGGAATTTCGCGTATAATATACCGTTTTCTACCTACTTGAAAAGATCTAAGCATTTCTAAGCTTATTTTCATAAAACTAGGTCGTTTGGGTTCCGAAAAGACAGCGACCAGATTTGCCACGAATTTGCAAAGTCTTGTTTTCCTTCTTGTAAACAAAGCTCATTTGAAAAGATAAATATTTCAAGTATTTTGTACATTTTTTGAAAGGTATATACATATATATAATGACTCATAACAAATGGATGAAGTAAATGAAGTTGTCTCAACTTATGAAAAGTAAGGTTTTAAAAGACTTTGAACTTGAGATTTTATTGGAATATTCATTTTACTTTTGAAAGATCTTGAGTTATTTGAGATGAATATTCTTTTTCTAAATTTAATCTCTTGTAATTACTTTAAATTCCTAAGGTGTAGTTTTATTTTCTAAACTTGGATTCAAAAAGTAATAAAATGATATTTTTGTTTCTTGTAATGATTCCAAAAGAATTTCTAATACTTGAAGAAGGATAAGTTTTTATAAAACTTTTTGTTTACTTAAGAAAAATCATTTTCAAGCATGTTCATGAGTTTTTAAGAAATTTACTTCCTACTTTTATTTATCAAGAACCTTTAGTTTATGAAAACACTTTCCCCATTTATTTTATTGAGACAAAAACATTATGTTCATACATGAATATGAATCATAAACTATAGAAATATAAAGGAATATAAAAACTTAAAAGATTAAGCAAATAAGAAAGTAAATCAAGTATTGGGACCTTAGCTTCATCAAGGTACCCCGGGACTAAGGAAAGACTAGTTCTGAAAAGAAAAGAAAGAGTTTTGACTTGATAAGGACAAGTCTAAGACTAGATTCACTAGTCTTAAAAACAATTTGAAATAAATAAATTGCATGAAAGGTAAATAAATTGCAAGACAATGAGCTTATATACTCTAAATAATATATATATAGCTACATAGATATTTAGATAGTAATAAACATAAAGGAAACATAAAGGAACATAAAGAATTTGTGATTATGAACAAAAACAAAGTATGAACCTATTGTTTCTTTCTTAACCTTCAAGGTTTTAGAAAACACACACAAAGCTCATACTAAGTAGATGAACATAAAGAAAGCTTGGAGAAATTTTTATCTAAAAGAAGCTAATCTAGGAAGAACTTCTTGAGAGGATTCTTGAGAGATTTTGGGAGAGATTTTGGTATAGTAATTTTAGTGTAGAAGTGGTGTGAAAGAAGTGAAGGTATGAGGGAGTATTTATAGGAAAATGTGGGAGATAATTTATGTTAAAAATAAATGAAAAACAAAACAAATGGGAAGGAAAAAGAAGGGGGCCGGTGCTACTTTATGCATGGAGGAGAGGGAAAAAATTTTTTTTTTTGTTATTTTGTTAATTAAAAGTAAGAAATGAAAAATGTGAAATTGTATTGGAAATGAAAATGTGTAAGAAATAGGTGTATGGTTTGTAAGAGTAGGTTGTAAGAAAAAGTAGAGATAGATGAATAGTGTAATAGTAGAAAATAGTGTAATGTAAAAGTAGATATGACAATTTAATGCCGGTAGTAGTAGAAATAGTGTATAAAAGCGATATCTGATATTTTTATCTACCGAAAAATTACGAAATTGACATTTTTTTTTTCTTTGGAATATCATATCTTTACGAGTCTAATGGTTATTCGAATATTTTCCTATTTCGAGTTTCGGACACGTTTTTCAAGAACTATGTCCGATCAGGTTCAAAGACATTCGATTCCTCCAATCTGATATTTTTTATATAACCTATAGTATTACGAACTATTATAGCTAACTTTTCCAACTTCGTTTCCTAGGGCTTGAGAAAACGGCAATGCCGGACTTAAGCGGTTACGGTAAACTAGAGTTTTGTTGACTCTGGAAATCCGGTTGACTTCCGATTAGGGTTTAAGCTTTAATTCGGATCCACAAATTCGGGGATTTACAGATGCCTCTGTTTCGTGACCTAAATATTTTTGAAATTGGAAAATAATATTAGGAATAGATAGATATTTCGAAGTAGATAGAAATCGATATATTATATGCTTAATTCTGAGTTAAAACGAGTTAGATATGGTCATTTAAAGTTAGGACTTTATCTTATGCGGAAATTGATGAACTTAGTAGTTATAATTGTTAAGTTATTAGAACCTTATAAGAAATACTCATTTCGGGTATTCCTTGTACTTAGGTGACTTGGAGGACGGATTTCCACTCCTCGAGGACTACTACGACTAGTGGATTTCTCTCCATGGCTGAGTGAGTTCATTTCTTAAATAGTTGTGCTCATGTATGTGCTTGTAGTCGTAGTGGCATTAAAATTAGTAAAAGATAAAACTATGATGAGATGTGATTTAATCTTGGTTGAATGAATAATAAGTATATCGAGATGAGACTTGTTGTAAATATCATTGTGTGAGCTAGTATAGGCTTGAATTGTTGAAATTCTTGATGATCGCATTTAATCTATAGAATTAACATGCCATGATTATATGAATAAATTATACATGCATATCACGTAGTGAGTCACATTGCATTAGCTAATATACCTTTGGTGAGACAAAAGTATATTAGCGGAAGGCGAGGGGGCCTATGTTAACATTAAGGATGTGAGATCGCTTAAATTAACAGATGTGGAGTAGGCACATAAAACTACAACAATAAAACAACAGAGGTTGTATAACTAAGAGAAAGAGATCGGGATGATGGTTGCATGACTTATGGACCAACCCACTCAAAATTGGAAATTATGGTTGCATGTCTTATGGACCATCCTAACCCCGAATGGAGGGCGTAAATCCATTCACATATGGCTCCCGGAAAGTCATATGATTGTATGATCATTTGCTTGTGCATTTCATATGGCTGCTAATAACTTGTCTATTATATACTATGGTTGAGCATTATTTATTTGGGAATAAATCTCACTAAGCTTGTTAGCTTATACCCCGATAGTTTTGTTATGGTGTTCCTATTTTTGGTTGTTCCGAGAGAACACTTTTCACAGGGTTATCTTTTGGATAAAGGAGCTTTTGAAGAAGTCGGGACTTAGCTAAAGGCGTGGACTTCTAGGAAAATCTCCTCGATATAAACCCTAGTATTTGTAAATGTGAATTTAGAATGGACGGACTTCCATTATTATTTTTGGCGGGGGTATGCCCCCTTGACTTTTGTAAAGATTTAACTTATTTATCTCGTTGTGATTTCTATTCTTAATGCTAATGTATTTCTTCTTTAAACTATTCTATTCAAAGTGTGATCCTAAAAGTTGTGCAAGTACACCTTACACCCGATATATAAACTTATGTGATGACTAAGGTTATCATACTTAAGTTTAAATATCGAGTGTAGTAAACTGTCACATTTTGGGAACCCTTTGGGGCGTGACAGTTTAAGTTGGTATCAGAGCATGGTTAAGAGTTTATAATCATAACTACAACTAAATAGCCTTAAAGAAGGATAAAATGAAAAGATAGAATAGAATTAAAAAGAAAGACTTAGATAGTATGATGACCAGGACGAGTTATAGAATCCTATTTCCTATCTCTTATGGATAGTAACCACTAGGAAGCAATAGGCTTAACATTGCGAAACGCCTATAGGCGACCCAATAAGACTCTAATGGAATATTGCTTAGGAGGTCTTGATTTTTTTTAGGATTGCGTTTTTATTATTAAATGTTGGTTGTTTTGTTGTTGCATAAAACACGAGATTATACTTGAATATTTCATGTGAGGATTTTTGCATGTGTTGTTTAAATTTCAACAAAGTTATTATTATGTTCTATAATTTCAAGATTTTATTACTTAAATTCCTGATTTTCCTTTTTTGTACTTTTATTTTCTGCTTTTACTGCAGTTTCCGTTATTTCCGCTTCTCGTTTAAGAACATTAATAAAATATTGAGAAGATTACTTATTTAGACATAATAAAATTTGAAATAGCCGTGGTAAAAGAAGGAGACGTTAGGAAGAAAGTGCCTCCAACCAACCCAATATGGAAGAAGGGCAATAAGTTGCCTCGCCTCCAAACCCTCCGCTGATGCTACTCAAGTAGCTTTGCAAGCCATGCTTGGACAGATGGCACAAATGACCCAAGTGCTTGAAGCACGTCGGCAAACTTTACCGGCTCAAGCACCAGCTCCGGCTCTGCCTCTACCGGCGCCGCAAGCTTTTGTGGGGATGCTAGCACAAGAAAGCGCGCATTCTCATACTGCGCCTTTGCCTCCTCCACCCCCAATGAGGCCATATAAGAGCTCCCTACCTGAATTCATTAAGAGTAATAGGTATTTTGAAGGGGCATTTGGAAGACCGGATGAGGCTGAGGATTGGCTGGCTCAGATAGAGTGATCCTTTAATGCTTTTGAGGTGCCGCACCACCTAAGAGTTGATTACAACACTTATATGCTCCGGCTCAATGCGAGAGTTTGGTAGGACTCCAAGCAAAGAGAGCTCATGCCACCGGTCACTTGGGAAAGGTTTCGTCATGAGTTTTTAGAAAACTACTTCCCCGGTGGTCTCTGGGTACAGTTTAGTGTAGATTTCTTGCACATTGCTCAGAAGGGTCAAACAGTGGAGCAATATGAAACTGAATTCAGCAGGTTGTTACAATATGCTCCGGATTCCTACAAGTATAGCGAAGAGCTAAAAAGACAAGTTTTATTGAACGGATTGGATGAGGAATTGAGAATGATGCTGGAAGAGTTTGATATTAGATCTTTCAGAGAGTTAGTAGAAAGAGCCCGGATAGTGGAAGGGCTAAAAAGAAATGGAAAGACTGCAGAAAAGATGTTCGGTTTTTGGAAGGAAGTTTTATGGGGGATCAGGATCTGGATTCTCAAAAGAAGTCCCAGCCATCTTATGGCTTTAAGAGTAACACTAGTGAGGCAGCTTACCCTTAAGGGCACTAGTTGCTGGAAATGTAAGGGGGATCACTACCCCAAGAACTGCCCACAGTTAAAGGATAAGTGTTATTCTGTGGCGATTCATCTCACAAAATTGCTAACTACCCAAAGAAGGCCAGTACCACATGTTTTGTCTGCAAGCAAATGGCACACTTTGCCAATGAGTGCCACAAAGGAAGAATGCTCCAGCTAGATCTTTTGGAGGCCAGCAGCAACAAGACCCGGGAATGGGGATTGGTGGAAATAATAGTAGCGCTCTAGGTCAGCCAGGCACGGATGATGATCTATAACCTCGAAGGACAATGGGTATGCGAGGAGATGGAGATGAGGATTGCAGATTGGCTGCTCTCGATGAGGATAGTGGTCGGACTTTAGCTTGTTACAGGTACATCTCACTTTTACTCTTGTTTATCTGTTGTTTTTTAAGTTGTTAAGATTCAAGTTTAAGGAAGAAAAACAAGTCAGTTAAGTTAAAGAAGTTAGGAAAGTAAGTTAGGATGGATGAAGTTTAGTGATTAGTAAGTGTTAGACGCATGACACATATGGGTAATAAAGCGACTGCTTATGCCTTGTTTGACACAGGAGCCACACACTCGTTTATCACCACAGATTGGCTAGACAAGTTGGTTTACAATAGTCACTGTTGCTCTAGCTTTCGTGTTAAAACCCTATTGGAAGCATTGTGACAACAAATGAGATGTTAAAGGATTGTCCAATGGAGATTCATGGGCATGGTACGAGGTGTGATTTAATAGTGTTGGAGATGAGTAGATATGAAGTGATTTTGGGAATGAGTTAGCTAGCCATTGCTAAAGCCGTTGTGGACTGTCAAAAGAAGAAAGTGAATTTTAAGGATGTAAATGGATTTGATGTTGAGTTCACGGGTGAGACCGTATCTTCACGAGGGACAGCTTAGGCTCATTTGAGTTGATCATGGATGGAGAGGTTGAAAGTGAAGGTGAAAGTTTCCTTAATGCAATGGAAAAAGAGGAAGGATTGCCTCAGATTGAAGATATAGCAATTGTCAAGGAATTTTTTTATGTTTTCTGGACGAGCTACCAGGTTTGCCTCCTAAGAGAGAAATTGATTTTGAGATTGACTTAGTGCCGAATACCGAGCCGTTATCCAAAGCGCCTTACCGTATGGCCCCTATTGAGTTGTAGGAATTACAAAGGCAATTACAAGAACTCTTGAACCAAGGATTTATAAGACCAAGTGTGTCACCATGGGGTGCACCTGTGCTATTTGTTAAGAAAAAGGATGGGTCAATGAGGTTATGTGTTGATTATTGGGAATTAAACAAAGTTACCATCAAGAATAAGTATCCACTTCCAAGGATTGATAACCTTTTTGATCAGTTACAAGGAGCAAGTGTATTTTTACAGATTGACCTACGATCAGGGTATCACTAGTTAAGAGTCAGACCGAAGATGTACCAAAACTGCTTTTCAGACTCGTTATGGACATTATGAGTTTTAGTGATGTCCTTCGGATTAACAAATGCTCCTGCTGCTTTTATCGACTTGATGAATCGGGGTATACAAATCTTTGTTGGATAGTGTGTGATTGCGTTTATTGATGATATTTTAATTTACTCGAAGACGAGGGAGCACATGAAGAGCACCTTGCATGGCATTACCCTTTAAGGGAACATAAAGTATGCTAAGTTTTCCAGTGTGATTTCTGGCTAGAAGGATCTCGTTTTTGGGGCCATGTGGTGTCAGGTGAAAGGCAATATCTGTAGCCCTGAAAAGATAAAAATGTGGTGGAATGGAAGCCACCTAAGACCGTGACTGAGAGTAAGAAGCTTTTTGGGTTTGAGGGATATTTACAGGAAATTTGTCCAGACTTTTCTAGATAGCCAAGCCGTTAACCAATTGACTCAAAAGAATGAAAGTTTGTTTGGACGGAAAAAGCGGGATCAAGCTTCAAGAATTTAAAACAAAGATTGTTTCTGCTCCGATCTTGGTTTTGCCAAACCACAAGAAACCCTACATGGTGCACAGTGATGCTCGAGGAATGGTCTCGGATGCATCTCATGAAAGAGGGAAGGTGATTGCATAGGCATCAAGGCAGTTAAGGCCACATGAGCAAAATTATCCACGCATGACTTAGAGTTAGCCGCAGTTGTCTTTACTTTGAAAATATGGAGACATTACTTTATAGGCAAAGGTGTGAGATATACACCGATCATAAAAGTCTTAAGTATTTGTTCACTTAAAAAGAGCTGAACATGAGGCAACGAAGATGGCTAGAGTTAATCAAAGATTATGATTTAGGAATTAATTACTGCCCAGGGAAGGTAAACACGGTTGCTGATGCCTTAAGTCGTAAGAATCATGGTAAAGTTGCAACTCTTTTGACAGACCAGAAAG
Organism: Combretum micranthum; assembly: GCA_024138025.1. Lineage (NCBI taxonomy): Eukaryota > Viridiplantae > Streptophyta > Magnoliopsida > Myrtales > Combretaceae > Combretum > Combretum micranthum. The sequence goes on from JAMXBD010003916.1 coordinate 59,051, forward strand.
AATTGATAAAGGAATTTGAGAAGTTAAGCATTGAATTTGTTGGGCAAAACGGGGAAATGGAAATAGCAAATTTGGTGTTGGAACCAACTTTAGTGGAAAGGATTAAAGAGGCTCAACGTTATGATGAAGTGTTTCAAAGGATAAAGAAGGAAGTTCAGGAGGGGAGATATACTGATTTTACCATAGATGAAGACGACGTGATAAGGATGAAAGGATGATTGTGTGTGCCCGATGATGAAGAAATGAGGAAAGAAATTATGAGAGAAGCACACAATTATGGATATACGATACACCCAGGAGGAACCAAGATGTACCAAGACCTTAAAGGACATTATTGGTGGAATGGAATGAAACGGGATGTGGCAGACTTTGTGATTAAGTGCCCAACATGCCAACAAGTGAAGGTGGAACACCAAAGGTCAGGTGGATTGTTAAAACCTTTGCTTATACTAGAATGGAAGTGGGACCAGATTTCCATGGATTTTGTGATTTGTTTGTGGTTTACCAAGGATACCGTCAGGACATGATGCCATATGGGTTGTGGTAGATCGGTTAACTAAGTTTGCTCATTTCCTGCATGGAGTACCGGCTGGGATTGTGTCGGATCGAGACCCAAGGTTTGTGTCTAAGTTCTGGGTGAGCTTGCAGAGGTGTATGGGAACAAAGTTGCATTTTAGCACAGCTTATCATTTGCAGATTGATGGACAGTCCGAAAGAACAATTCAGACTTTGGAAGATATGCTATCGAGCATGTGTGATGGAGTTCAAGGGAAGTTGGGAAGGCATTTACCTTTGGTTGAGTTCGCTTACAACAATAGCTACCACTCGACCATCAAGATGCCGCCTTATGAGGCCTTATATGGACGTAAGTGTAGATCCCCGTTGTTTTAGGATGATGTGGAGAAGATGGTGCTTGGACCAGATCTCGTGCAAGATGCTGCCGATAAGGTTCAGATAATCTAAACAACGGATGAAGGAAGTCCAAGATAGACAAAAGAGTTGGGCAGATTTAAAAAGAAGGATTCTTGAGTTTCAAGTGGGAGATCATGTGTATTTAAAGATAAACACTATCAAGAGTATTCACCGAGTTGTTCACAAGGAAAGTTGAGCCCCCAGTATATTGGTCCCTTTGAAGTGTTGGAATGGGTGGGAGAGTTAGCATATTGCCTTGCCCTGCCACCAAATCTTTCGGGAGTGCATAATGTTTTTCATGTTTCTGTTCTTCGCAAGCATGTAGCCGACCTGGATCAGGTCATAGAATTGGAACCAATGTTACTGAAGGAAAACTCACTTATGAGGAGCACCCGGTGCGATCTTAGATAAAAAGGTACAAATTAAGGAATAAGGAAATTAAGTATGTAAAGGTCCTTTAGAGGAATCATGCACACAAGGAAGCAACTTGGCGAGGAAGCAGGGAAAATGAGATGCGGCAGATGTCACGCCCCATAGGGTATTTTAAACGTAACAGCCCGCCACATACTATATAAGACTCTCGCAATCCCTATCCGAGCCCTTCGGGAGTCTTGTATAGATGTAACGCGTCCCTTTACGACAATAGAATACTCAAGCAATGGAGTTAAGAAGTTTAATATGGCATTCATTAGCCATAGATAATAAACCAAAACACATAAATATACTTTACAAAGTCTATGGGGCATTCCCCCGCAAAATAATATCAAGTCCATTACAGTCATCCAGAGTCCTTTAGTTTCCAATCGAAGTCTAAACAAAATCGAAATAAACTTCTATGGGAAACTCCTATCTCCGGTACCTGAGCTGTGGCTTGCCTCGGCCTAAGCTAAATGAACTCGTGCTATAACAAGTAAAAACCATGGGGGCGTAAGCTAACTAGCTTAGTGAGTAAGACTTCCCTATCACAATTAGACAATTCATTCAAACAAGTGATTATTCAAGAAATGGTATGCATCAGACAAATGAGTTCAACAAACATATGACAGCCTAAAATCATATGTGGATGGACTTGCCCTCCATCCCGGGTTAGCAGATTAACGAAATCTGCGGTACGACGCCGTTTAAGCTCACGGTCAACTGAATAATAATTCGTTTTATGGATCACGATTAACCAACAATTTCGTTTTATGGATCACGATTAACCAACATATTCATTTTATGGGTCACGAAAAAAACCAAATGCTAATGCTCCATCCCATCGTGATATGATGAGTCCAATTATAATTAAGGTCAATATGGATTATTCCAATTCTTTTAGGTGTCCAACAATTATTCGCAGACAATCAATATAAATTCTAATAATAAGCAGCAGCTTAACACCGGTTTCGATATTCCTTAAGTTCTTCACTATCAATAGCAGACAAGCATATAATTCCCATATACCCCATCATGCATATCAAGTTTTATCTTTGCCTAAACAACTAATGCCACTATCAACACAATCACAAGAACAATTGAGAGTGGAAGTAGTACTCACTCGGCCATGGTTCGCCTTCTTTTGTAATAGTAGTCGGGGGTAGGTATCGTCTTGCTCGGGATCACCTACCAAATAAGAACAATCTAATAAGAATCTCATCACTAAACTAATTCAAGCTATGCATCTAACTACACGAAATCGGAATTCTTGCTATTTGCGGAAGCTCCAACTTAAAACGGCCATAAACTTGGTCATTTTAACTCGGAATTTCGCAAATTTTATATCGATCTCTATATACTTCGAAAGATCTATCTATTTCTAGTATTATTTTCAAGTTTTGAAACATTAAGGTCATGGAACAGTAGGATAGATCTGTTCTGTAACTTTTCCGATTCGAAAAATTGTTTCGCATTTGATAAAAATGTTCCTAGTTGATGGTTCATGTATAGATGGTATATGAATGAATTCCTAGTATTAATATCATGTAATGAGCTCAATATATGCATGGTTTTGATGATCTTTGATGATGGACTCTTATGAACTCCTAATTATTAAGAACTCCATAATGATCACTTATATAAAAAACTATTCTTCCCAACTTTACATTCCCTAGGGTTTTTATAATTTTATTCTTGGAATTTACTTGTTATCTAAATAAAAATGAGTTCTCAATGTCTATACTAATCATGACCTTCATTTATGCATAGAAATTCACATTTTTCATTTGGCAAATATGTTTTTAAACAACCTTTTCACAAAAATCCGAATTTTGGAAATTTCCTTTTCTTGCATTTTCTTTATGAGAAAACTTGTTTAATGCATCAAAATTGAAGTTTCATTATATCTATTGTCAAGGACTCCATTTGACTCATAAACATGCATCTAAGCTTGGATACTAAGTGTTTATGTAGGCATCATCCTAAAATACGAATTTGACTTAATCACTATCTCAATATTTTTTATTCTAACTTCACTACTTGTTTACATTTTTCTCATGCCTAAACTCATCTAAACTTATGAAAATCATTCCTTAAGGGTATCTATTACATATACCTTCCATTTTTTATGAAAAATATGAGTTTTAAAGTGGTTTTGGTAGTCTTTAAAGTAGGGTTCCAAATCATCCGAATTTTCAACTAAGCATTTCTAACAAAATCTTTTCTTTTTCAATTTCTTGTCCTTCTATACATGAAGATCTCATCTAACATATTTATACATAGGCAAGGCAAGGTTACATTTTTATGATCATCAATGCATGAAAATCAAAATAACCATTGAACATAAGTGTAGATGAAGTATGAATGTCTAACACTAGATCTACAAATATAATGCATGAATCATGAGTTTCATGGCATGAACATAAACTTCTATGCAAGATCTCTACTTTACATGCATGAACAAGATGATATTTCAACAAAAATCTTTTAAACACTAGATCCACTTCTTGTGATGGCTTGATATTCTTGTATAAGTGTTTTCATGTCCCTAGCATTGATCATTGGGATTAAATGTGGAAAACACACAAGAATAGCTTTGCCATTACAAGATTTGGTAAGAATGAAGCTTGAAATCATCATCTCAATAGAGATTTGAGGTAGAAAAAGAGGAAATGAGTTGTGTGTGTGAGTGTGAGAAGGGAGGGGGGGGGGGTCACGGCACACTAGAGGAGAAAGAGAGAGGGTTTTCTTCTTTTGAAAAAATTGAACAAGTGAAAATGAGGAGAGAGAGAGAAAAAAGCTTATATATGAATAGATTAGGGTTTATTTATAAAAAGAGTAAAAATAAGAAATTTGAGAGGGAAATGGGGGGGGGGGGGGGGGGGGGGTGGGGTGGGGAGAGAGTGTGTGTGTGTTGTTGAAATTTGATAATTTGTAATTTATATAATTAAAATGTAATAAATGTAATAATTATTTAGGAAAAAAAATTCTTGGAAAGAAAATTGTAATGAGTAGTTGTAAGGATGTAAGAATAGGGTATGGGTAGTGTGTAGTGTAGGTTGTACTTGTGAATAGTAGACAAGACATCTACTTTACCGGTTGTAACGAAAACAGGGAAAAAGGCTATAACTGTAATTTTTATACCGAAAATTATAAAATTGATATTTTTGGAATCCTTATAAAATTATGGTTCTAATGAATATTCCAACATTTTTCTGAGTTCGTGGTCCCGGGCACGCTTTTCCGTAATTGAGCTCGGGAAGGCCGGAATTGAAAAATTCCCGAATTTAAAACTTTCAAAGGTCTAAAATATACTTTAGAACAATAATTCATATTCATTTACTTTATAAAACTTCTTTTATTATGAAACCGAAGGAAAGCCGGATTTAGGGTTCTAAGCTTCTCTCACTAGACTTAAACTGGACGGATTAGGGTTTCGCTTTTCAACTCGGGGTTTTCTTAACTACTGAGAATGGGGTTTACAACCTCCCCACCTTAAACAGAGTTTTGTCCTCAAAACTGAACTGACGTACCTTGTCCTTCAAATAGCTCGGGTACTTCCTTCGGATTTCCTCCTCAGCTTCCCAAGTCGCTTCCTCAAAAGCATGATTTCTCCATAATACTTTAACATAATGGATATCCTTGTTCCGTAGCCTTTGAGTTTTCTTATCCAATATCTCTACGGGATGTTCTTCATATGTCAGGTTTTCTTTCAGCTGAATCGGTTCCAATTCCAGAATCCTTTCTGGGTCGGCCACATACTTTCTCAATACTGACACATGGAATACGTTGTGGATCCCGGATAAATTTGGTGGCAAGGCTAGCCGATATGCCAGATCTCCGACTCTTTCCAAGATTTCAAAAGGTCCAATGTATCTCGGGCTTAACTTCCCTGTGTACGCATCTTTAATACTTTTAATCGGGTTTATCTTCAGGTACACATGATCACCCACTTGAATTCGAGTTCTCTTCTTTTCAGGTCTGCCCAGCTCTTTTGCCTGTCCTGAGCCTCTTTCATTTTCGCTGGATTACCCTCACTTTATCGGGCTTCTTGTACCAATTGGCCCAATAGCTACCTTTTCCACTTCATCCCAAAACAGAGGGGATCTACAGCGTCGTCCATACAGAGCTTCATAAGGTGGCATCTGAATAGTTGAGTGATAGCTGTTATTGTAAGCAAACTCGATTAGTGCACATGACTATCCCAACTCCCTTTGAATTCCAAGGCACACGCTCTCAACATGTCTTCCAGGGTTTGGATCGTCCGCTCAGACTGTCCATCGGTCTGAGGGTGATATGCCGTACTAAAATGCAACTTAGTGCCCAAACTCTTTTGCAGGCTTGTCCAAAACTTGGACACAAATCTTGGGTCTCTATCTGAAATAATCCCTGCAGGTATGCCATGTAACCGTACGATTCCCTGATGTAGATCTTGGCTAACCTTTCCATCGAATAGGTCATATTTATGGGTAAGAAGTGCGCCGACTTGGTTAACCGATCCACTATTACCCATACCGCATCACAACCAGAAGGAGTCTTGGGAAAACCACACAAAATCCATAGATATCTGATCCCACTTCCACTCGGGAATGGGTAAAGGCTTCAGCAATCCACCCGGTCTTTGGTGCTCTACTTTCACCTGTTGGCAAACCGGACATTTCATTACATAATCTCACATCTCGCTTCATGCCATTCCACCAATAGCGGCTTTTCAAATCTTGGTACATCTTGGTACCCCGGATGCATGGTATAACCGGAGTTATGAGCTTCACTCATTATTTCCTTCCTCAACTCTTCGTCCTCCGGTACACACAACCTTCCTTCATTCTGATCACATCCTCATCATCTATTGCAAAGTCAAGGTACTTTCCTACTTGGGTTTCCCTTTTAATCTTTTGTATCACTTCGTCATACCTTTGGGCTTCTTTGATCCTTTCTATTAGGGTCGGTTCCAGTGCCAGGTTGGCTATCTCAAGCTCAGCACTTTGGTCTATGAACTCAATCTTTAACTTTCAAAATCCTTAATCAGATCCTTTGACTTGTGATCAAGGCAGCTACTTCCCCGTGATTTTTCCGACTTAGGGCATCTGCGACTGCATTAACCTTCCCTGGACAGTAATTTATTCCCAGATCATAATCTTTTATCAGTTCTAGCCATCTCCTTTGTCTCATATTTAGTTCCTTTTGTGTGAACAGATATTTAAGACTTTTATGATCCGTGTATATCTCACACCTCTGTCCGTATAAATAGTGTCTCCATAGTTTCAAGGCGAAGACAACTGCAGCCAATTCCGGATCATGTGTAGGGTAGTTCTGCTCGTGGGGTCTCAATTTCGAGAAGCATATGCAATAACTTTCCCTTCCTGCATTAATACACATCCAAGGCCATTCCTTGAGGCGTCACTATGCACCGTATAGGACTTTTCTGGGTGTAAACCAAGATCGGTGCCGATACCAGTCGTCGTTTCAATTCCTGGAAGCTCTGTTCCCTCTTATCTGTCCAAACAAATTTCTCATTCTTTTGGGTCAATTGAGTCAGTGGCTTGGCTATCTTCGAGAAATCCTTCACAAACTTGCGATAGTAGCCAGCCAATCCCAAGAAACTTCTTACTTCAGTAACCGTTTGTGGCGGTTTCCATTCTACTACGCCTTGATCTTTTCGGGGTCAACTGATATCCCATCACCAGTTACTACATGTCCAAGAAAAGATATTCTGTCCAACCAAAAATCACATTTGGACAATTTGGCGTATAACTTGTTGTCCCTTAAGGTTTGCAACGCCAAACGAAGATGTTCTCGTGTTGTTCCTTGGTCTTCGAATATATTAGGATGTCGTCTATGAAGACTATCACACATTTATCCAAAAGTGGCTTATAAACTCTGTTCATAAGGTCCATAAATGCAGCTGGTGCATTAGTCAGCCCGAACGACATCACCAGAAACTCGTAGTGTCCATAACGAGTACGAAAAGCCGTCTTTGGTACATCCTCAGGCTTTATCCTCAACTGATGGTATCCGAACGCAAATCAATGCGTGAAAACACACAAGCCCCTTGCAGTTGATCGAACAAATCATCAATTATTCTAGAGAGGGTACCGATTCTTGATAGTTACCTTATTCAACTCACGATAATCGATACACATCTCATTGATCCATCCTTCTTCTTTACAAACAAAACAGGTGCGCCCCATGGCGACACACTTGGTCTTATGAATTTTTGATCCAAAAGTTCTTGCAATTGTGTCTTTAACTCTTCAACTCAGTCCGGTGCCATCCGGTATGGTGCTTTGGATATCGGTTCGGTGTTTGGAGCTAAAACAATCTCAAAATCAATTTCTCTTTTTGGTGGTAATCCCGTAAAATTTCTGGAAACACATCCAAATATTCATTTACCACCGACATATCTTTTTCCTCCCGAGTTTCTTCTTCGTCCAACACCTTCAATAGGTATCATTTCTTCATCCTCTATCATCAATTCGAACGAGTTTAACCCATACCTTTTCAGGACTAGGGTCTCTCCCACAAATTCTACTTTTTCCCCCAATTGATCATAGAAACACATTGTCCTCTTTTGGCAATCCACTATTGCTTTTACCTTACTTAGCCAACTCATTCCGAGGATAACTTCGTATTTATTCATCTCCAACATTATTAAATCACTTTTGGAGTGGTGTCCGTGAACTTCCAATGGACAATCCTTTATCAATTCTCGGGTTGACACAACGCTCCCGGTAGGTGTCTTAATCCTCAAACTAACAGTAGTTGTGGCTATAGGCAATCCAAGTTGGTTAGCCAAACTAGTGGTGATGAATGAATGAGTTGCTCCCGTGTCAAATAAAACATAAGCCTCCACACTATTCACCGTATGTGTCCTGAGGTCAACAAACATCCATCACTTATCAACCCTAAAACACTCTCAAAGCTACCTACCTAGGGTTCTTACTTCCAGCTTTCCCATAACATATTTAATTTCATCTAGACAACAATTAAAATAAATAAATCGAAATTTAACTTGAGAGGGTTTCTGTTACTAACCTGTCACCAGGCCGCCATCCGCGCCGTCGCTTTGATCCAAGGCTGCCAATTCCACTTCCTCATCCTCATCTTCCTCTACCATCCATTGGCCTTCGAAGTTATATAGCCTCATCTCATGCATTGCCGATGCTGCACGGCTCCCACTTCTATTTCTCGACCTCATGGGGTTGGCATTGCTCGAAGTCCCAAAGGGTTGAGCGGCTACACTTTTCCATTGGGAACATTCAGAGGCAAGTGCCCCTTTTCCTTGCAAATAAAGCAAGTCACGGCCATCTTTTTCGGGCACGTATAAACCATGTGACCAGCATCTCCACAGAAATAACATTTGTTCTTCAACAGCGGGCATTGCCTAGGAGCATGTGTCCCCTTACATTTCCAGCATGTGACATTGGTCTTGATCTAGGTCGGCTTACCACTAGATTCATCCTTAAACCCTTGGTACGGTCTGTATCTCTTTCCTTTGAATCCTGAACTCGAGGCGTCAAACGGCCTTTTTCCAAATACCCTCTTGTCAAGTTCTTAGTATTTCCTTTTTCTGGCCACTTCAATTACTCAGGCCTTCTCCACCATCTCAGGGTAGGTCCTTACTCTAAACTCTTCCAATTTGATTTGCAACTCCTCATCTAAGCCTCCCAAAAATACTTGCTTCTTCAACTCCTCATTATCCATGAAAGCCTCAGGTGCATATTGTAGCAAGTGGACGAACTCAGTCTCATACTGTTCTACCGTTCTCCCCTTTTATTTAACATGAAGGAAATCAGCACTATATTTTACTCTCAAGCTGGAGGGAAAGTAATTATCCAAATATTCCCGGCGAAAAGATTCCCATGTAACCGGGGAAGTCAAGCTTCTTCTCTTAGAATCCCACCAAACCCTCGCGTTATATCTCAGCATATATGTTCCATATTCCAATTGCAGATAGGGTGGAATTTCATATGCAGCAAAAGATCACTCAACTTGAGCTAACCAGTCCTCGGCTTCATCTGGTTTACCAGATGCTCCATCAAAATACCAGTTACTCTTAATGAAGTCCGATAAGGAGCTTTGGTGAGGTCTTCTGTATGGTGGGGGTGGTGGCAAAGGCACATTATAGGAATGCTCCTCTTGTGGAGCCAGTGCCTCAGCAGTCACTTCCCGGTGATCTGCAGGTAGTAGGTATAGGGCAGAATCCCAGACACTTTGCCCTGGGTGCGTGTTCTGAATCGGGTTTTGGTTCTGGATGAATGTATTCAGAAGATTGGCTAATTGTCCAATCACATTTAACACATCCCCTTGCTGATTCTGAGGTGTAACTCCTTGGGGATTAGGTTGAGGAATGGCCGGTTGGTCGGCTTCGTTCGGGAGAGATTCCTGCTCCCGATTCCTAAATGTCGGTTTCGTCTGTTTACACATTGTTTAATAGACTTTTAGTTTTTAGAACATTTTAAATTTTCGGGGAAAATAATTTGTCAACTAGTTTCACAACTTTGCAAAAATTTGGGATTCAAATGTCAAAGGAATTGAAATTCACAATTTTTATATAATCACAAGGAAAAGTCAAAGAATCCATACATAAGGAAATGAGTTGCATTCTCAAATTAATGACATGAATGAATGGATGCTCATGCAATTTATATGTGGCTAATGTTCTGTATGTCTAATGTCTAGCATGCATGCTTCCTACAATCTCTTTCCTTTGAAATAAACATGATCCTTCATTACTTTAGTGAGCCGTACAAAATATTACATCAAGATTTCTGTCCACAAAATTTGGCTAGCTATATTCTAGTATCGATTCCAAACCTTCTCGCCTATTTCCAAAAACAAAGCAAAATACAAGGAAAAGAAAGAACAAAATACTAGATTATCTAGAAATCCTAAGGCAAATTGGCATCCCGCATTGCCCACTAAAATAAGAAAAATAAGGACTTCACTTAAACTTCATGGGTTAGCTATCATCTCAGCCTTTACTCATCACTAGTGTCATCGGAGATCGAACTAGGAGGTCGTCTCCTACTAGAAGAACCACCATCGTCTTGTCGGACGAACAAACTAAGGTATTCCCTTGTAGTCATCCTCCGCTTCCTAGCAAGTCGGACTAAAGGCTCTTGGTCTTCGCTTTCTTCCTCTTCCTCTTCCTCCGTTCCTTGCCCCTCCCTTGGGCTCACTTCATTCTCATCACCTCTTACTTCAGGTTCACTCACTTGAGCCTCCACTACTTCGGTTTCTCTCACAGGCTCTCCACCCACATCTTCCACCTCCATAGGCTGGGGCCACAGGTTCTGCTACTACTAGATCAAGCATCGGTGGATTTTCTCCCTCAATATACACATCCCTCCATATCATTGGATCTAACTCAGGTTCTACCCTTCCACTATCTGGTATCTCCAACTCGATTAAAATCCCACACGATTTGGTTGGGTTCCGGATTCACTTCCACTTCCGGCTCAATGGGTGGGGTAGGGTTCTAGGAACTACATTTTCCTCCCAATTAGGATCCTCCTCGGGGTCCTTTCTTCTTCTTCCTCCTCTTCATCATTCTCTCCAATCACAGGTGCACCATTCAATTGCATACCTATGTCATTGGCTGGAGGTGGGCTATCACATGGTGGAAGAATGTCTAAGTAAACCGCATGCCAAGTAATATGGTTCCATGCATCTGCTATGTTCCAGTCATGGTGGTCATACAAATTGTCATGGGCATACACATATAGGTCCTATAGGGATCCACACCCTAAAGTCTGGAGGGGTCCGGTTTCCCCCATTCTTCAAGATAAAGGTAGCTTCCCTAGTCATGGGCTCACGCCCATACTCTACCATGATTCTTTCTAGGGTATAAATCGTCTCCAACTTAGTCCAACTCCTTCTCCCCATAGGATCATATCTCAATTGGTCGACTATAGCGGCCCACCTAGTGTATCTCAGTCCTTCTTTCCACAATTTGAACATTTCCCCTATAGTCCGGGGGTGCCTGGCTAAAGCGAAGTCCTCACACAATTCTCTCAATCTCAACTTGTACTCCACCATGGTCTCGTCATTCCTCTTGGTGAAGTGTTTAGCCCATTCCCTGGTCTTACCCAAGAAGACCTACAACAACAGAATACTCCTAATTAACTTAGCAAGGGAGAAAAAAAAATTCAACTCCAATTGAACCTATTAATTAGATTTCTAAGTTTCGCTCCTTTTAATTCTATTGTCTTGTTTTATAACCTAGTGCTCTGATACCAACTTAAACTGTCACGCCCCATAGGGTATCCTAAACGTAACGCACACATACTATATAAGACTCTCGAAATCCCTATCCGAGCCCTTCGGGAGTCTTGTATAGATGTAAAGCGTCCCTTTACGACAATAGAATACTCAATCAATGGAGTTAAGAAGTTTAATGGCATTCATTAGCCATAGATATAAACCAAAACACATAAATATATTTACAAAGTCTAAGGGGCATTCCCCGCAAAATAATATCAAGTCCATTACAGTCATCAGAGTCCTTTAGTTTCCAATCGAAGTCTAAACAAAATCGAAGTAAACTTCTATGGGAAACTCCTATCTCCGGTACCTGAGCTGTGGCTTGCCTCGGCCTAAGCCAAATGAACTCGTGCTACAACAAGTAAAAACTAGGGGGTGTAAGCTAACTAGCTTAGTGAGTAAGAACTTCATATCACAATTAAGACAATTCATTCAAACAAGTGATTATTCAAGCAAATGGTATGCATCAGACAAATGAGTTCAACAAACATATGACCAGCCGAAATCATATGTGGATGGACTTGCGCCCTCCATCCCGGGTTAGCAGATTAACGAATCCTGGTACGACGCCGTTTAAGCTCACGTCAATTGAATAATAATTCGTTTTATGGACAATTAACCAACAATTTCGTTTTATGGATCACGATTAACCAACATATTCATTTTATGGGTCACGAAAAACCAACAAATGCTAATGCTCCATCCCATCGTGATATGCATGAGTCCAATTATAATTGAGGTCAATATGGATTATTCCAATTCTTTTAGGTGTCCAACAATTATTCGCAGACAATCAATATAAATTCTAACTAAACAAGCAGCAGCTTAACACCCGGTTTCGATATTCTTAAGTTCAACTTCACATATCAATAGCAGACAAGTATATAATTCCCATATACCCCATCATGCATATCAAGTTTTATCTTTGCCTAAACAACTAATGCCACTATCAATACAATCACAAGCAACAATTGAGAGTGGAAGTAGTACTCACTCGACCATGGTTCGCCGGTTTTTTTTTGTAATAGTAGTCAGGGGGTAGGGTGTCGTCTTGCTCGGGATCACCTACCAAATAAGAAAAATCTAATAAGAATCTCATCATTAAACTAATTCAAGCTATGCATCTAAACTACACGAAATCGGAATTCTGGCTATTTGCGGAAGCTCCGAATTAAAACGGCCATAACTTGGTCATTTTAACTCGGAATTTCGCAAATTTTATATCGATCTCTATATACTTCGAAAGATCTATCTATTTCTAGTATTATTTTCAAGTTTTGAAAACATTAAGGTCAAGGAACAGTAGGATCAGATCTGTCTGTAACTTTTCTGATTCCGAAAAATTGTTTCGCATTTGATAAAAATGTTCCTAGTTGATGGTTCATGTATAGATGGTATATGAATGAATTCCTAGTATGAATATCATGTAATGAGCTCAATATATGCATGGTTTTGATGATGGACTCTTATGAACTCCTAATTATTAAGAACTCCATAATGATCACTTATAAAAACTATTCTTCCCAACTTTACATTCCCTAGGGTTTTTATGATTTTATTCTTAGAATTTACTTGTTATCTAAATAAAAATGAGTTCTCAATGTCTATACTAATTATGACCTTCATTTATGCATAGAAATTCACATTTTTCATTTGGCAAATATGTTTTTAAACAACCTTTTCAAAAAATCCGAATTTTGGAAATTTCCTTTTCTTGCATTTTCTTTATGAGAAAACTTGTTTAATGCATCAAAATTTGAAGTTTCATTATATCTATTGTCTAAGGACTCCATTTGGCTCATACAACATGCAATCTAAGCTTGGATACTAAGTGTTTATGTAGGCATCATCCTAAAATACGAATTTGACTACTAATCACTATCTCAACATTTTTCATTCTAACTCCACTACTTGTTTTACATTTTACTCATACCTAAACTCATTTAAACTTATGAAAATCATTCCTTAAGGGTATCTATTGCATATGCCTTCCATTTTTTTTTATGAAAAATATGAGTTTTAAAGTGGTTTTGGTAGTCTTTAAAGTAGGGTTCCAAAGCCATCCGAATTTTCAACTAGGCATTTCTAACAAAATCTTTTCTTTTTCAAATTTCTTGTCTTCTATACATGAAGATCACCATCTAACATATCTATACATAGGCAAGGTTACATTTTTATGATCATCAATGCATGAAAATCAAAATAACCATTTGAACATAAGTGTAGATGAAGGTATGAATGTCTAGACACTAGATCTACCAAATACAATGCATGAATCATGAGTTTCATGGCATGAACATAAACTTTTATGTAAGATATCTACTTTACATGTATGAACAAGATGATATTTCAACAAAAATTCTTTTAAACACTACATCCACTTCTTGTGACGGCTTGATATTCTTGTATAAGTATTTTCATATCCCTAGCATTTGATCATTGGGATTAAATGTAGAAAACACATAAGAATAGCTTTGCCATTACAAGATTTGGTAAGAATGAAGCTTGAAATCATCATACCAATAGAGATTTGAGGTAGAAAATGAAGAGGAAATGAGTTGTGTGTGTGAGTGTGAGTGTGAGAGGGGGGGTGTGTGTGTGTTGAAATTTGATAAATTTGTAATTTATGTAATTAAAATGTAATAAATGTAATAATTATTTAGGAAACAAAAATTCATGGAAAAGAAAATTGTAATGAGTAGTTGTAAGGATGCAAGAATAGGGTATGGGTAGTGTTTAGTGTATGTTGTACTTATGAATAGTAGACAAGACATCTACTTTACCGGTTGTAACGAAAACATGGGAAAAAGGCTATAACTGTAATTTTTATAACTCGGAAAATTATAAAATTGATATTTTTGAAATCCTTATAAAATTATGGTTCTAATGAATATTCCGAAACATTTTTCTTAGTTCATGGTCCCGGGGCACGCTTTTCCGTAATTGAGCTCGGGAAAGCCTAGAATTGAAAAATTCCCGAATTTAAAACTTTCAAAGGTCTAAAATATACTTTAGAACAATAATTCATATTCATTTACTTTATAAAACTTCTTTTATTATGAAACTGAAGGAAAGCCAGATTTAGGGTTCCTAAGCTTCCTCACTAGACTTAAACTGGACCGGATTAGGGTTTCGCTTTTCAACTCCCGAGGTTTTCTTAACTACTGAGAATACCGGGGTTTACAGCAGAAGTATCCAAACCTGTTTAAAGAATCAGGTAAGCCGTTCAAGTTTTGAGGACAAAACTTTATTTAAGATGGGTAGGTTGTAAACCCCGGTTTTCTTAGTAACTGAGTAAACTCCGTAAATTAGAAATCAAAACCCTAAATAGGATTAATGCAAGCAACCTAGGAACCCTAATTCCAGTTTTTCTTTGATTTCTATATAGAAGAACCTCTATAGAATAATTTAATGTGGATTATTGTTTTTTAGCATATTTCAAACCGTACAAAGTTTTGATTTCGAAAAATTTTCTATTCCGGGCTTTCCCGAGCTCCATTACGGAAAAGCGAGCCCCAAAACTAGAAACTCAGAAAAATATTCCGGAATACTCGTTAGAACCGAAATTTTATAAGGATTCCAAAAATATATGTTTTATAATTTTTCGGGTTATAAAAATTGCAGTTATAGCCTTTTTCCCGTATTTTTCTTACTACCGGTAAAGTAGATGTCTTATCTACTATTTATTACTATTCACAAGTACAACCTACTACACACACCCATACCCTAGTCATACATCCTTACAAACACTCAATTATATTTTCTTTTCTAAGAAATTTTGTCTCTTAACAAATTATTACATTTAATACAATTTATTACACCAATTTCAAATTTCAAATAAAATCAAATATATATCTCTCTCACTCCCTACATGGCCGGCGCACCACCCTCCCAATTTGGCTCCAAAATGTTTTGTTTTATTTTTTTTTAACACACACAAACCCTAATTCCACTTAATATAAATAGTCTTTTAATTTTCTCTCTCCTTCATTTTTCATTTTCAATTGTTCAAAGCTCATAAATCCTCTCTTTTCTTCTCTCTTTGCCATGACTCCACTCCCCACACACACACACTCACACAAGCTTCATTTTTCTTCTCCATTTCTCATCTATTTCAAGCCTTAGGTGATGATTGCTAAGCCTTACTACCACTTAATCTTGTAATGGCAAGATTATTCATGAGTATTTTCACTCAATGTGTCACGCCGCGAAGGGTACCCTAAATGTGGCAGTCCGCCGTACACAATATTAAAGCCTAAGAATGACCACCTCAGTCACGCGAAGGCTTCCATACTATGTACAAGGCGTCTACCACATAAAGAAGACACATCGGAATGATACATTTTATGTTGATACAATTGAGTAACAATGTAAATGAAATACAATCCACTATACTTCAAATACAAAACACTATACTTCAAAATACAATTCATCAAGCTTCAATTACATTCATCCCAAGACTTTACTACATAAAACTATTACAAGGCAAATCGTAAAGCTTAGCCAAAAACTTCAAGCATTCTTATATCTTGCCCGAATCCCGAAGTCATTCTCAGCTTCAACCATCTCGGACCCCACTTAGAATACTTGGAATAACCTGCTCATTTAAACAACTATTGGGGTATAAGCTATACTAGCTTAATGAGAATTCCCTTAATTCCGTACCATAACAAACATGTTATTAATCAATCATATGCTATGCATGATCAAACACATGAGCAAGCAATTATGCATGGGTATCCGGAACCCACACACAGAACGGATTTACGCCCTCCGTATCTTGGGTTAGGAATGGTATTGAGTCTATACGACCGCATCTAGTCCCCAAGCCCTCGGTTCTTAGCACTCGACTCGGCTAGGCTCATCCAAGGATGCATCCACATGCGCCTTAGTACCCCTGAATGAGTTCTGGCACCGGCTCGTTATCCAAACGAGGCACCAACGAACCATATCGATCGACCTGCGTAGGAGTAACATGCTACCAAATGCAATATGTTCGATATGATGCATGACCAATTAAATTTTTTTGCTTAGGACAAAAATATTTATACATTCTTTAGAGTGACCAACCAATATCACACATATAACAGGAATAATATGAACGGTGTAGTTATCCAATCAAATCGTGGTTTCGATATGCTTTAGTATTCTTTGGCATACATTCATCACAGTCTCATCATATATCACATCCCTATTTATATCGATTTTTATCTTATTCCTATAATTCTAATGCAACTAACTACAATCACAATCAAGGTAACAAAACAAGGAGAAAACTCACTCGGCCATTGGATCACCGGTCTTCTAGTAATAATAATCCGGTGGTAGAGAATTGTCGAACTCGGGATTACCTAAAAAGGAAGAAATACTCTAATAAGTATTTCAACTCAAACTAATCCAACGACTTCATACGAACTATCAAATTCGTAATTCGGTCCTAAGCGGAAATTCCAACTTAAAACGGCCATAACTTGGTCATTTTAACTTGGAATCTCGCAAATTTTATATCGATTTCTATCTACTTCGAAAGATCTTTCTAACTATGAAATTTAAATCAAGTTTTGAAAATATATAAGCCTCGGAAATGAGGGATCAGATCTGTACAGCGGTGTTATCAATTCCGAAAATGCGGTTTTTATGAATGCACTTGAGATTCCTAAGTGCAAAATGAAACTAAATGCCATGGTAATGATTTTCCCTATCATGAATGTCATGATATGAACTCTAATGAGCCTAAGTTCTTATAACTTTTTTGACTTAAAGAATTTAAATAAACTTTTTCCTAGAAAATCATTTCATGCTATTGTTTAACAAGTAAGTTTACTACACTTGGTCACACTTACTTATTATAAGGATTTTTTTTAGGAAAACTCCACTTCTTTTAAAGAAATTTTGACCCTTATATTAGTTATATCCTAAGGCCTTTATTTCTTTAATAAAATCTTCATTTGTAAACTTTTAAGTGGGTCTTACACTAAAGTGGTTACAAAAATCCGAATTTAGAAATTTTCATTTTCAAGTTGATTCTTTTAAGGAAAATGTATTTTATACTTAGAACTTATAGTATTTATTTTACCTATACCCCAAGGACTTCATTTATTTAAGAAAATACCATTCTTGAAGTTGGAAAACTAGTGTTTTCTACCCATCTATCCATTATTACGAATTTGGCCTTCAAGACTTTTGACTCAAAACTTCTATTAGACTTTATCTCTTGTTTCAAATATTTTCTTTAGCAAAAACTCATTTAAACTCATGAAAAATATTACCAAACATTATCTATCACCTATAGACTTCATTTTTTCTTGTAAAATACATGTTTAGAAGTAGATAAAAGGGTTTTTAAACTAGGTTTCTCAAGTCATCCGAATTTACACTAACTCATTTCTTGAAAAGTGTTTTCCTTTTTGGTATTATTAACTCATCTACCTATAGATCTATATACTAGGAAGGTTATTTACTAAGGACAAAAACATTTAAAAACTATGAATGCACATAAACTTAAAATGAAGATGAGATCTTAAATGTCTACATGAATATGAGTAGTAAAATGATAGATCTACTATATCAAGTGCTTAAATAGGTTTTGAAAACATAAAAACCACATTTTTATAAAAGATCTTTGGTTCAAAACACTTTTTGATGGATAAACATAAAGCTTTTGGCATGAAAGCTCCTTTAAATGTTAGATCTACTTTGTGATGGTTTGGTATTCTTGTTTTTTGATATTTCATTGCCCCTACTAAGAGATCATGGGGACATTTAGTTGAAATATCAAAGAATATCCTTGCCATTACAAGGATCTATAGTAGAAGGAGTGAAAGTTCTTTTACTTAGAGAAAAAAAATAGAGAGTAAAAAGGAAAAGAAACAAGTTGTGTGTGTGTGTGTGTGGGAGGCCATGGAGGCTCACGGCATTGAGAGTTGAGAGGGAGAGAAAATGAGAGTGTTTTAGCTTTTGTAAAACTTGAAAAGTGTAGAATGAAGTGAGAGAAAGAAAAAGTAGTATATATAAAAAGTGAAATTAGGTTAAAATGGAATAAAACAAATAAAAATAAAAAAAAAGAATTTGCAAATTGGAACTTATTGGGGAGGGTTTCACGCTAAACAATGCAAGAGAAAAAGGGGGATTTGATTTCCTTCTTTTGATTGATTTGTACATTAATGCCATAACTTGTAATAATAATTAAGAGACAAAAGTCTTTGGAAAAGAAAGTGGAATTGAGTGGTTGTAAGAATAGGGTGTACAAATGGGTATTCATTGTAAGCCCCGGAAAATTTCAGTAAATAATTCTACGATGAACTTCTAAATAAACCCTAAAAATCACTCCAAATTAAAACCGAACTTTAAACTAGTCCTGAAATATAAACGAAAGTAAGAATACATTAGTCTTGAGAAAATCTAAAAATAAAATAAGGACTACAAAAGTCCTTAAGTCCAAAAACCATTACGTAAGATAAACTACTTACCTAATCTATAATTCATAAAAATCGGGATAAAAATAAAACACAGTGATAATTTGCTAAAAAGCAAGTTAATCCATAACATGACAATTTGAAGGATCAGGAAATCACCAAAGGCCAATTCCATAATTAGGATTTGGCACGATTAAGAAAACTTTATCTGCCAATAATAAAATATAGACTTTGGAAATTCCGCAAACGACCAGACTAATAATCCTAAGAGACGGAAATCACAATAAAGCCCTAACGATCAAATCAAACTCCCAAGAATCATAGAACGAGTTAGAAATTGAAATCTCGTAATCTTAAGAAGGAAGAATTCAAGAAACAAAATAACAAATTAAATAATCCTTAAGTTAACCAATTGTTCATAAAACCTTAAATCGAAGCAAAAATAAATTCGAAAACAAGACACTATGAAGATCCTTTTTCAAAGCAAATTATAAAAATCAAGATTTCCCCAAAATCATTCCAAAAATCGATATTTGACTCAAACTCAAGAAAATCATATCTAGTAACCATTACCGTATAACTCCGGATATAATAATTCAATTCAGGATTTCTGAAAAGCAGTAAGAGATATTAGGTACTTATAAAAATAAAATTTAAAATAAATTTCTCAAACTAAATACGTTGTATAAACAGAAAATCTCAGTTTCCAATTTGGCAAAGGTCTAAATAGGAAAATCATCCGGAAACTCTAACCGGAATACAATAGTGTAAGTCCGGCAATCTAGCGCCCCTAACTCTAGAGGCCGAAAGGTAGTTTATATATATAGAATAGCTCATAGTAATATAAGTTTATTTAAAAACATAAGATTGGTAAATTTTTGACCTATTTTGAACCCGTTCGGATACAGACTTCGAAAAGCATATCCCGGGGCTCGAGATATAAAAAAATATACCATTAGTACCGTTAGACTCGTAATTCCACGAGATTTCTAAAAATATCAGTTATATAATTTTTCGGGTTATAAAAGTTACAATTATAACCTTTTTATCGTATTTTCATTTCTACCAGTAATTGATTAGTCTTTTACACTATTCATCTTATTTCATTACACAATTTTATTATTATTTTTTTTTATAATGTATACCCCGGGTTTCCTAGTAATCAAGTAAACTTCGGAAACCGGAAAATGAAACCCTAAATCGGTTTAGTTCAAGCTTTGTGAGAAAGACCTAGAAACCCTAATTCTGGCTTTTCCTCGGTTTCTAAATAAGAAAGTTTTATAAGCGAAATTAATTTTGGATATAGTTCTTGATTATATTTGGAAACAAGAAAAGATCAGATTTTAAGAAAATCTCAATTCCGGGTCATCCCGAAACCCATTATAGAAAAGCGTGCCCCGAAACTAGAATTTCAAAAATTTACTTATGAATACTCATTTGAATCGAAATAAAATAAGGATTTCAAAAATATAAATTTCATAATTTTCGACTTACGAAAAATACAGTTATAACCTTCTTATTCGTATTTTTCTTACTTCCGGTAATTAAGTTGTCTTGATTACTATTCACTACTATTCACAAGTACAACCTATGACTACCTATTTGTACACCCTACACTTGCAACACTTACCATCACTCAATCACTTCCCTTTTCCAAAGACTTTTTGTCCCTTAATTTTCAATACAATTTATGACAAATTGTACTCAAATCAAATCAAAGATAAATCAATCAAACAAAAAGAAAATCAAACTTTCCCTCCTCCACATACATTGATTGGTGTGAAACCCTCCCCATGAAGCTCCATTTTGCAAATTCTTTTAAATTATTTTAGTCTCATTTAACCTAATTCCATTTAATATATAAGCTACTTTTTCTCTCTCTTTCCTCATTCTTTCATTTTCAAGCTTTCTAAAAGGTAAAGGAAGCTCTCATTCCTCTCTTTTTCTCCCCCATGCCGTGAGCCATATACCACACACACACACACACACAACTTTCCATTTTCTTCCATTTATCTCCTATTTTACTCCAAGTACATGGACTTCTACTCCTTCTACTCATAGATCTTGTTATGGTAAGGATATTCTTGGATATTTCAACAAATGTCCCCATGATCTCTTGGTAGGGACAATGAAATATCAAAACAAGAATACCAAACCATCACAAAGTAGATCTAACATTTAAAGGAGCTTTCATGCCAAAAGCTTTATGTTTATCCATCAAAAAGTGTTTTGAACAAAAGATCTTTTAAAAAATATAGTTTTTATGTTTTCAAAATTATTTAAGCGCTTGATATAGTAGATCTACCATTTTATTACTCATATTCATGTAGGCATTTAAGATCTCATCATTAATTTGAGTTTATGTGCATCAATGGTCTTTAATGTTTTGTCTTTAGTAAATAATTTTCCTAGTATATAGATCTATGATTAGATAAGTTAATAAAGTCAAAAAGGAAAACACTTTTCAAGAAATGGACTTGTGTAAATTCGGATGACTTTGGAAACCTAGGATAAAAACACCTTTATCAACTTCTAAACATATATTTTACAAAAGAAATGGAGCCTATCGGTAATAGAT
Source organism: Combretum micranthum (assembly GCA_024138025.1). Taxonomy (NCBI): domain Eukaryota; kingdom Viridiplantae; phylum Streptophyta; class Magnoliopsida; order Myrtales; family Combretaceae; genus Combretum; species Combretum micranthum. The sequence goes on from JAMXBD010003916.1 coordinate 80,636, forward strand.
AATGTTTAGCAATATTTTTCATGGATCTAAATGTGTTTTATTAAGGAAAATAGTTGAAAACAAGAGATGAAGTCTAAAAAATTTAGAGTTAAAAGTCTTAACAACCAAATTCGTAATAATGGATAGATGGCTAGAAAACACTATTTTTCCAACTTCAAAAATGGTATTTTCTTAAATAAATGGAGTCCTTAGGATATAGGTATAATAAACACTTAAAGTTTTAAGTATAGAATACATTTTTTCCTAAAGAAATCAACTTGAAAATGGACTTTACTAAATTCGGATTTTTGGAAACCCCCTAGTAAAGGACCCACTTAAAAGTTTATAAATGAAGATTTTATTTAAGAAATAAAGGCCTTAGGATATAACTAATATGAGGGTCAAAATTCTTTAAGCAAAATAGAGTTTTCCTAAAAGAAAATCCTTGTAATATGTAGGTGTGACTAAGTGTAGTAAACTCACTTGTTAAACATTAATATGAAATGGTTTTCTAAGAAAAGTTTATGTAAATTCTTTAAACCTAAAGAGCTATAAGAACTTAGGCTCATTAGAGTTCATATCATGACATTCATGATAGGGAAAATCATTACCATTGCATTTAGTTTCATTTTACACTTAGGAATCTCAAGTGCATTCATGAAAACCGCATTTTCGGAATCTATGTTACCGCTGTACAGATCTGATCCCTTGTTTCCGAGGCTTAGATATTTTCAAAACTTGATTTAAACTTCATATTTAGAAAGCTCTTCCGAAGTAGATAGAAATCGATATAAAATTTGCGAGATTCCGAGTTAAAATGACCAAGTTATGGCCGTTTTAAGTTGGAATTCCCGCTTAGGACGCGAATTACGAATTTGATAGTTCGTATGAAGTCGTTGGATTAGTTTGAGTTGAAATACTTATTAGAGTATTTCTTCCTTTTTAGGTTATCCGAGTTCGACGATTCCCTACCACCGGATTATTATTACTAGAAGACCGGTGATCCAATGAGTGAGTTTTCTCCTTGTTTTGTTACCTTGATTGTGCTTGTAGTTAGTGCATTAGAATTATAGGAACAAGATAAAAATCGATATGAATGGGGATGGGAGATATGATGAGACTGTGATGAATGTATGCCAAAGAATACTAAAGCATATCGAAACCACGATTTGATTGGATAACTGCACCATTCATATTATTTATGTTATATGTCTGATATTGTTTGGTCACTCTAAAGAATGTATAAATATTTTGACCTAAGAAAAAATTAAATTGATCATGCATCGCATTGGACATATTGCATTTGGTAGCATGCTACTCCCACGCAGGTCGATCGGTATGGTCCGTTGTTGCCTCGTTTGGATAACGAGCCCGGTGCCAGAGCTCATTCAGGGGTACTAAGGCGCATGTGGATGCATTCTTGGATGAGCCTAGCCGAGTCGAGTGCTAAGAGCCGAGGGCTTGGGGACTAGATGCGGTCGTGTAGACTCAATACCATTCCTAACCCAAGATACGGAGGGCGTAAATCCGTTCTGTGTGTGGGTTCCGGTTACCCATGCATAATTGCTTGCTCACGTGCTTGTTCATGCATAGCATATGATTGATTAATAACTTGTTTGTTATGGTACGAAATTAAGGGAATTCTCACTAAGCTAGTGTAGCTTATACCCTAATAGTTGTTTAAATGAGCAGGTTATTCCAAGAAATGCTAAGTGGGGACCGAGATGGTTGAAGTCGAGAATGACTTCGGGATTCCGGCAAGATATAAGAATGCTTGAAGTTTTTGACTAAGCTTTACGATTTTCCTTGTAATAGTTTTATGTAGTGAAGTCTTGGGATGAATGTAATTGAAGTTTGATGAACAGTATTTTGAAGTATAGTGTTTTGTATTTGGAGTATAGTGGATTGTATTTCCTTTACATTGTTACTCAATTGTATCAACATAAAATGTATTATTCTGATTTGTCTCCTTTATGTGTTAGACGCCTTGTACATAGTATGGAAGCCTTCGCGTGACTGAGGTGGTCATTCTTAGGTTTAATATTGTGTACGGCGGCTGCCACGTTTAGGGTACCCTTCGGGGCGTGACAGTTTAGTTGGTATCAGAGACAAGGTTTTGGGAATTAGGTGGGAAGCCTTTAGGAGAATAGGATGTTAAAGATATGATCTTAGAATGAATAGATAAGTGTTAGATGACCCTTAGGTAAAGAAAACTAGATTTAGCTCAATGACCTTTAAGGTATGACTTGCGATCATTAAGGATTTGAATTCTATCTTGGAGACTTTTGAAGATATAGAAACAGACATAAGAGGAAGAAAGATTGAAACTAATTGATGGGACGATCGAATCTATACTAGCAACTGCAAAATATAGGAGTAAGTGACCTTACATGACTTTTAGTTCAAGCCAATGATAGAGATGCTAGATTACCTCTTTGACCTAGGAGACCACTAGGTGGGTAGGATTGATTACGTGATTTCACTGTTTTTCTAAATAACCAAGCCTAAAGAAAATAAAAAGTTGTAACTCTTTTTCTATAACATAAGCAGCTTGTGAGTAGTATAATTAGACTAACACGACCATCTCATCCTGTTTCTAGGAGACTACCTGAGGAGAACATGCAACCGTTGACTAGCCTTCCCGATGAACAACAAGTGAGAGACACTCCACCACCACAAGGTCCAATGCAACAAGTCATTGACCTTCTAGGGTGTTTGGTGGATACACAAAAGCTCCTCTTACAACAAGCGCTTATTAGGAATGTGCCGGTTCAGGTGGAAGGACCCCACCAAGTGACAATGCAAGGAATTGAGACTCCTTCTGTTATGGCTAGTCCAAGCTCCAAAGTCAGAAGGTATAAGACAACTAGCCTAACAGTTAAGAATGAACCTTTTAAGAGGCGTAAGATCAATTGTTGGAAGTGCAAGGAAAGTCATTATCCAAGACAGTGTCCACAACTGAAGCACAGTTGTTACTTCTGTGGAGATCCCGATCATAAGATTATAGACTGTCCAGGAAAGAAAACCCTAAAGTGCTTCATCTGCAAACAGCCGGGACACCAGGCGAGTAGATGCCCCCACAATAATTAACAGTTGGACAGCTGCCCTTGTTTGGAAGAAGTCAGTCTCCTAGAAATATCATTAGATCTCTCGTGTTGAGCGTTAGGAGCAAATAACTTTTTGAATGAAGAGAACAAAGAGGTTTTGAAAATGTAAACCGATGTTGTGGTTTATCATCTAGTTCATGAATTAGTTCCTGTCACGCCCCGAGGGTACCCTAAACGGCAGTCCGCCGTACACAATACTAAAGCCTAGGAATGACTACCTTAGTCACGCGAAGGCTTCCATATTATGTACAAGGCGTACATCACAACCAAGGGGACGCATCGGAGTAGCGCAATTTACATTGATAATAAATAAATAACAAGGCAAAGAGAATACTTGATATAAAACGTAAGCATATCACAATTCAATTCTTAAGGCATATTCTTCTATTATCTTCAAATAAATATACGTCCCTAATCATATAGGTTATCACATATAAAGAACCTTACAAAATTTCTTCATCGTATGATTCCATATCCTTAATCATTCGTCCATGACTTCCTTAATGTCATGATCCTCAAATTTAATCCACGAATATACCTGTTTCAACAAAATCTATAGGGGTATAAGCTACAACTAGCTTAGTGAGATATTCCTTTTCATTCGCACCATATTTTCAAACAAGTTTATTTATTTAATCACACATATGCTATGCTACAATGCAACAATCACATGATTACGCGAATATATTAGTCATCCGGAAACCATATATAGAACGGATTTACCCCTCCATCAAAGGTTAGGGAATCGGGGTTGAAGGTCCTCGACCTTCTACTGCTAGTCCCCAGGTCCTCACCCACAGCGTTCGGTTGGCTCGGCTCCGAACCTAGAGTCGCTTTCCCCGAGCGATTTGGATTCTCCAGGAAGGAACATGGCCCGTGGCACCGCACGATCACAGCCAATCCAACTCTACGCGTAGGAGTAGCAGCCTTCTGAAATAGATGTGACTCGATGGATGCTATGCGTGAACGTTTTATTGTTCTTAGGTCAAACCTTATTAAGGTTTATTAGGGGCGATCAATCAATTTAGCAACAATAAACAATCATACAAGTAAGTAAACAAATTATTTAAACAAGCAGATCGAAGTTGCGATATTCTTAATTCTCAATTCACGCATAAACATAGAATCATTATATACGTAATCCCAAATCCCCAAATATATTCGTTTTTATCTTTTCTTAGTATACTAATGCTACTACATTACAAGCACAAGCAAGGTAACGAAATTAGAAGGAATAACTCACTCCCATTTCGCTATCTTCTTAGTCGTAGTAATCCTCGGGTAGGGTATTCTCGTATCCTTCGTCACCTAGACAAAAGAAATACCCGGGATAAGTCTTCATGAATTTCTATTCTTGGAGATTCTAAACTTTACTTAAAATCGTGGTAAAATCGTATAAGAAGAAATTCCAACTTAAAATGGCCATAACTTGCTCATTTTAACTCGGAATTTCGCATATGATATACCGTTTTCTACCTATTCGAAAAGTTCTATCCATTTCTAAACTTATCTTGGTCATAAAAGGTCATTTGGGTTCCGAAAACGTCAGGTACAGATTTAAAACGAATTTTCTAAACTTTTGCAAAAATCCATTTTCTAACTCAACTTCATTTTAAAGAAAATCCTTTTGTAACAATATAAATATATATTTGATAAACACTTTTGAATATATAGGTATGCTCACTTTATATGCAAAAATCCTAATGGTAGTGTCTCAACAATTTATTTCATAAAACAATTCATTTAAACTTTAACTTTGAAATTTTCTTTTCAAGTATTTAAAGAAACTTTATATTTTTACTAGGTTGTTATAAATGAGTATATTCTTATTTTATTTTCTTCATTTCCTTTTCCAAAACAAGTAAATTTTCCTTTTAACCTTAGTTTTTCATAAATTTCGCTTCTAGTGATAAAAGATCTATTTTTATCAAAAAGTATATTAGGTTGTTCAAAACCTTTTTATAATTTTGTATTTAGGATGGTTTTAGAAAATGAATTTGTCTTCTTATATTCATTTCTAAAATATAAGCTTTTGCTTTCCAAAACTTGTTCTTTCATTTCTTTTGAAAAGAATCATTTTTATAAAATCCATTATTATAAATCTTACCTCATTTATATTCCTTTGAAAATTAGTTCCTTCTTTTAGAAATTTGAAAATCATTATTTTTCCTAAGTGGGTTCATAACTTGATGAGTTGATTTTTGTCTTAACTTTGAAAACTAGTTTGTTCCTTAGTTTAGAAAAGAATTTAAGTCTTAAACTTTCGATATTAACGATTTATTTTTCTAAAAACTTAGATTACCATAAAATACAAGGAAAATATTTATTTATGTTTTCTTGGTAAAACTATCTTTGTTATTTAAGAAAACTTGAGAAAACTTGTATTATTCTATTTCTAGGTTGTTGATAATAACTTCATGTTTTTGTGGTAAATCATATAATTGGAAACTTAGCTTTGAGTTCATTTAGTAAAACAAGATTCTATTTTTAGACTAGTTGAGACATTAACATTATGCAAATGCAAGTATCATGAGCATATAAAATAATAAGAACATAAGAAAATACTAAAAATAATTAATGAGCAAGAAAATAAAATATCAAGTATTGGGAACCTTAGCTTCATCAAGGAATCCATCAAGTATTGGAGCCTTAGCTTTATCAAGGCATCCCGGGACTAAGAATGGACTAGTCCCGAAAGATTAAAGAAAATAAATAAAAGATTGTTTTGACTTGATATGGACAAGTCTAAGACTAGAAAGACTAGTCTTAATATCAACATAAAATAAATAAATTGCATAACTTGAAAATAAATAAATAACAAATGAGCTTATATGCTCTAAATAAATATATATACATAATATACATAATACTATATATATAAGCAAATAATCACAATAATAATAACAACATAATAAAATAGGAAGCTTATGTACAAGAACAAAACATGAACATGTTGTTGCTTTTACTACTCATATGAGTTTCAAAACAACACCATAGTCATGTTAAGTTACATGACATGGATGAATAATAGATGGAAGAAATATTTACCTAAGGTATGTAAGAGGTATGAAGATGGTGAATGAAATGGGTATTATGTGAGTAGTGATATGTGGTTGATAGTTTATGTATGAGAGATGATTTTTGTGAGGAATTGGTTTGAGAGAGTTTTGGTAGAGAGAATTCTTGAAGAGAGAATTTGTGGAGAGATTTTGAGAGAGTTTTGGTAGTGTAAAGAATTGTGTGAAAGAATGAAAGAGGAAGGGGGTATTTATAGAATTTTTGGAGTGAATTTTAGATGTAATAAAATAAATTGAAAAAGAAAAAATATTAGATGATGGAGGGAGATAGGCACCGGTTTTGGGCATGTGGGAGAGAGAAATTTATTTGTTTTATTTGTTTGTGTAATAAAGAAGTAATGTGTAAAGTTTGATGTGATTAAAGTTGTATTGGAAATGAAAAAAAAAGAAAATAGATATGTAGGTGTAAGAAATAGGTGTAAGAAAAATAGAGATAGTGAAATAGTAATGAATAGTAGAAAAGTACTATGAATAGTAGACTAGACAATTAAAGTACCGGTAGTAATAAAAATACGCGTAATAATGCGATATCTGTAATTTTTAGCTACCGAAAAATTCTAAAACTGATATTATTGGAATCCTTGTATTTTTACGAGTCTATTGGTATAAACGGAATATTTTTAATATTCCGAGCTCCGGGACATGCTTTTCGAGAACCGATCCCGTTTGGGTCCGAAGGTCACTCGAAATTCGCGAATATGATATTTTTATATTACCCTATATTATTACCAACTATTCTAGGTCATTAACTTAATTTCGTTTTCTAGGATTTGGAAACGCGGGATTGCCGGATCTTAAACACTAGGGTTCGTTATAGGCTTGTTGACTTTTAGGGTTCCGTTTTGATTTCCGATTCTGTCGAGATATTCGTAATATCGTATAATTCTTCTGAGTTTTGATCGTTTTAAAAATTTTAGCTCGAAATTTATGTTTTATTTTATTTTATTTTTTATTATTTAATAGTTTTTAGTTCTCGGAATCGTTTAACCGAGTATAGGGTTTTGAGTTGACTCAGTATGACTTTTGGTGAGAATTTGAAATTTGTGATTTCTGAAATTTATCGAAGGTTTTAAGATTTTGCTGTTGATCGTTATTTGGATATATTGTCTTGATTTGCGTGTTAGGAAACGGTCAGGTGATTTAATTGATGTACTGACGTTGATTAATTGGACTTTATATTTCGTTTCAAGGGTTCTCGTTTTCTTAAGATTGAGAAAACTCGTTTTTTATCTTTATTTAGAATTAGGTCTTAACTTGGTTCGTGTTTTAGGGTTTCGTTTCTGGCGTTGTCTTGATTTAGAATTTGGTTTTAACTTGAGTCGATTTTCGGGATTTAAATTTCTAAACTTTTAGAATTATTTTCTATGAATTATGAAAATTTTTGGGGGTTTACAGTTCCAATGTATGTTTTGCATCCTTCCTTTAAACTTTTGTAATGAAAGATTTGCATCTTCTCTTGATTTCATGTATTTCGTTTTCAATATTATGAAGTTTTTGTTATCGATTTTGATTTCAATAGAATTTCAATATTTCTTACATATGTCTTTATTTTCGCATTTCCGTGTTCCGTATTTCCAATAAGTTTCTTTAAGCTTCTTTTTCCGCCTTAAGTCGTAATAAAAGATTTAGAATTTTCACCTGAGCTTAATAAAATTGTAGGAGATATACCCAACCACAACAAGAACCCGTCATGACTCCTTTAGGACCAGAGAACCAAGTGATACCCGAACCACCTAACCAAGGGGGAAATGCCTCAATAGAGATTGAACGGCTTACTAGTCTGATAAGAGGCTACATGCAACAGACTCAAGTCAGTTCAACGTCTACACCTGTAAGATATGAGCAAGAAACGACGCAAGATGAACCCCCATCACCTCATACCACCAAAGCCTCTTACCATGCTTCATAAAGTGTAACGAGTATTTTGACGGAGTTTTGGAAAACCCGATGAGGCAGAGGATTGGTTGGCACACATGGAGAAGTCCTTTATGCTTTTGAAGACACAGTGCCTAAGAGTCAATTATGGAACCTTTATGCTCCGCTTACATGCCCGACTATGGTGGGACTCTAAGGAAAGAGAGTTGACACCTCCAGTTACATGGAGATGTTTAAATATGAGTTTTTGAAAAATATTTCCCCCATGAGCTTAAGAGTCCAGTACAGTTCAGATTTTCTCAATATCTCACAAGGAGATCGTAGTGTGGAATAGTACGAACCGAGTTCAGTAGATTGTTGCAATATGCTCCAGAATCATATAAGCAAAGTGAGGAACTCAAAAAAACAAGTGTTTCTAATGGTTTAAAAGAAGACCTTCGGACTCGATTGGAAGAATTGGATATTAGGAGTTATCAAGGATTGCTAGAAAGAGCACAGATAATAGAAAATGTTCAAAGGAGGAGACAGGAAAGAAGTAATAAGGAAATAGAGTTCTATGTTGCAATGACCCCGAGTCAAAATGTCAGAACACTTCCCTTGGATGATGACCCAAACAAGGAAGAAGACATATTTTGGATAAGCTACAATGTTGGAAATGTAAGGGACAGCATTACCTATACGGTGTCCATGACTTCAATCCAAGTGTTACTGTGGGGGCCAGTCACAAAGTTGAGAAGTTCCCAAAAAGACAACCAATGCATGCTCTCTTTGCACAAAAGTGGGACATTTAGCTAAAACATGCCCTGAACGGGATAACTTGAGTGTTGCTTCGCTATATCTGCCAAGGAAAAAGAGGAACAGATATAATAGGAATAAAAGCAACAAAGGAAAAAGGAATCGAAGTTCTTCAGGAACAACTGCATCCGGAAATCTAGTCCACAACCCTCACACATATGGAGTGTATGAAAGAGCTAGCGATGAGGAGCTGGAGTCCTTTACCATGGAAGGAAGCGAGGATCAAAGATGCAACTCGGTACCAGGTTAGCGCTATACCCTTAGAATACCGCATATTCTTTCCTGTCGATAGAATCAAAGAGATAGGTTGATTAGAAATACCTTCGGATTACATGGCTAGACTAAAATAGGAAAGCCTGAGACCATTAAAGTTAGAATAAGCCAATAATGGAAACTAAAACAAAAACTCGATAATTTAATGAATTCCAAGACACTCCAATACAACTTCTTGTAAATAAAGAACTTTGAAAGATCGAAAATTTTACGCAGATCGTTACATAAAAGTTAAAATTTCAAAAATCAAATCTCAATTACCAAACTCCGTAAGATCTTCACAAGTAATAAGTATACAATAAAGCAATGAGATTCTTGATTTCAACCCCATCAAGATGATCACGATGATAAGAGTTTAAAACAACGATGACTTTAATTATTTAAAAGAATATTGATCACAGAGCACAATATTGTATATACAGCTACATAAGAATGGAGAAGCGAATCCACAACCTTCGTTGGTCAAAGTAATCGAGTCATGAAAGGTCGTGTTGTTATGAGTTGTCTAGTGTCGGTCGAGTCGAGTCGTCTGTGGTCTCGAGTCAAGTCCGTGTCGTTTTCCAAAAGAGTCGTGTAAATGAAGGTTGGAATCGCTAAAGCCAAATCTTATTAATTTGTATGTGCTATATTCCGTAAAATACCTCTCTACAAAATTTAAAAATGATACAAACCAAAGCATAAAACGATGATAGAAATATACTCAAAATTCATAATCTTTCTTGACAAACGATTAACGTAAACAAGTTTTGCGGACAAAACTTTCTTTAAGGTGGGGAGGATGTAAGCCCCAGAAAATTTCAGTAGATAATTCTACGATGAACTTCTAAAATAACACCTAAAAATCACTCTAAATTAAAACCGAACTTTGAACGAGTCCTGAAATATAAACGAAAGTAAGAATTCATTAGTCTTGAGAAAATCTAAAAATAAAATAAGGACTACAAAAGTCCTTAAGTCCAAAAACCATTACGTAAGATAAACTGCTTACCTAATCTATAATTAAAAATCGGGATAAAAATAAAACACAGTGATAATTTGCTAAAAGCACGTTAAATCCATAACATGACAATTTGAAGGATCAGGAAATCACCAAAGGCCAATTCCATAATTAGGCTTTGGCACGATTAAGAAAACTTTATTTGCCAATAAAAAATATAGACTTTGGAAATCCGCAAACGACCAGACTAATAATCCTAAGAGACGGAAATCACAATAAAGCCTAACGATCAAATCAAACTCCCAAGAATCATAGAACGAGTTAGAAATTGAAATCTCGTAATCTTAAGAAGGAAGAATTCAAGAAACAAAATAACAAATTAGATAATCCTTAAGTTAACCAATTGTTCATAAAACCTTAAATCGAAGCAAAATAAATGCGAAAACAAGACACTATGAAGATCCTTTTTCAAAGCAAATTATAAAAATCAAGATTTCCCTAAAATCATTCCAAAAATCGATTTGACTCAAACTCAAGAAAAATCATATCTGGTAACCATTACCGATATAACTCCGGATATAATAATTCAATTCAGGATTTCTGAAAAGCAGTAAGAGATATTAAGTACTTATAAAAATAAAATTTAAAAAAAATTTCTCAAACTAAATACGTTGTATAAACAGAAAATCTCAGTTTCCAATTTGGCAAAGGTCTAAATAGGAAAATCATCTGGAAACTCTAACCGGAATACAATAGTGTTAAGTCCGGCAATCTAGCGCCCCTACTCTAGAGCCGAAAGGTAGTTTAAATATGTAGAATAGCTCGTAGTAATATAAGTTTATTTAAAAACATAAGATTGGTAAATTTTTGACCTATTTTGAACCCGTTCGGATACAGACTTCGAAAATCGTATCCCGGGGCTCAAGATATAAAAAAATATACCATTAGTACCGTTAGACTCGTAATTCCACGAGATTTCTAATATATCAGTTTATATAATTTTTCGAGTTATAAAAGTTACAATTATAACCTTTTTATCGTATTTTCATTTCTACGGTAACTGATTAGTCTTTGCACTATTCATCTTATTTCATTACACAATTTTATTATTATTATTTTTTTTATAATGTATACCCTGGGTTTCCTAGTAATCAAGTAAACTTCGGAAACCGGAAAATGAAACCCTAAACCGGTTTAGTTCAAGCTTTGTGAGAAAGACCTAGAAACCCTAATTCCGGCTTTTCCTCGTTTCTAAATAAGAAAGTTTTATAAGCGAAATTAATTTTGGATATAGTTCTTGATTATATTTGGAAACAAGAAAGATCAGATTTTAAGAAAATCTCAATTCCGGGTCATCCCGAGACCCATTATAGAAAAGCGTGCCCCGAAACTAGAATTTCAAAAATTTACTTTACGAATACTCATTTGAATCGAAATAAAATAAGGATTTCAAAAATATAAATTTCATAATTTTCCGACTTACGAAAAATACAGTTATAACCTTCTTATTCGTATTTTTCTTACTTCCGGTAATTAAGTTGTCTTGATTACTATTCACTACTATTCACAAGTACAACCTATGACTACCTTTGTACACCCTACACTTGCAACACTTACCAGCACTCAATCACTTCCCTTTTCCAAAGACTTTTTGTCCCTTAATTTTCAATACAATTTATGACAAATTGTACTCAAATCAAATCAAAGATAAATCAATCAAACAAAAAGAAAATCAAACTTTCCCTCCTCCTCATACATTGATTGGCATGAAACCCTCCCCATGAAGCTCCATTTTACAAATTCTTTTAAATTATTTTAGTCTCATTTAACCTAATTCCATTTAATATATAAGCTACTTTTTCTCTCTCTTTTCTCATTCTTTCATTTTCAAACTTTCTAAAAGGTAAAGGAAGCTCTCATTCCTCTCTTTTTCTCCCCCATGCCGTGAGTGCCCGCCCCGAGGGGTACCCTAAACGTGGCAGTCCGCCTACACAATACTAAAGCCTAGGAATGACTACCTTAGTCACGCGAAGGCTTCCATATTATGTACAAGGCGTACATCACAACCAAGGGGAGCATCGAGTAGCGCAATTTACATTGATAATAAATAAATAACAAGGCAAAGAGAATACTTAATATAAAACGTAAGCATATCACAATTCAATTCTTAAGGCATATTCTATTATCTTCAAATAAATATACATCCCTAATCATATAGGTTATCCCATATGAAGAACTTACAAAATTTCTTCATCGTATGATTCCATATCTTAATCATCCGTCCATGACTTCCTTAATGTCGTGATCCTCAAATTTAATCCACGAATATACCTGTTTCAATCAAATCTATAGGGTATAAGCTACAACTTAGCTTAGTGAGATATTCCTTTTCATTCGCACCACATTTTCAAACAAGTTTATTTATTTAATCACACATATGCTATGCATACAATGCAACAATCACATGATTATGCGAATATATATAGTCATCCGGAAACCATATATAGAACGGATTTACCCCTTCGTATCAAAGGTTAGGGAATCGGGGTTGAAGGTCCTCGACCTTGTACTGCTAGTCCCCAGGTCCTCACCCACAGCGTTCGGTTGGCTCGGCTCCGAACCTAGAGTTGCTTTCCTCGAGCGATTTAGATTCTCCAAGAAGGAACATGGCCCGTGGCACCGCACGATCACAGCCAATCCAACTATACGCGTAGGAGTAGCAGCCTTCCGAAATAGATGTGATTCGATGGATGCTATGCGTGATCGTTTTATTGTTCTTAGGTCAAACCTTATTAAGGTTTATTAGGGGCGATCAATCAATTTAGCAACAATAACACTCATACAAGTAAGTAACAAAATTATTTAAACAAGCAGATCGAAGTTACGATATTCTTAGTTCTCAATTCACACATAAAATAGAATCATATATATACGCATATCCCGAAATCCCCAAATATATTCGTTTTTATCTTTTCTTAGTATACTAATGCTACTACATTACAAGCACAAGCAAGGTAACGAAATTAGAAGGAATAACTCACTCATCCATTTTGCTATCTTCTTAGTCGTGTAATCTCCGGGTAGGTATTTCCGTATCTTCCATCACCTAGACAAAAGAAATACCTGAGATAAGTCTTTCATGTATTTCTATTCTTGGAGATTCTAAACTTTTCTTAAATCGCGGTAAAATCGTATAAGAAGAAATTCCAACTTAAAATGGCCATAACTTGCTCATTTTAAATCTGAAAATTTCGCATATGATATACCGTTTTCTACTTTTCGAAAAATTCTATCCATTTCTAAACTTATCTTGTCATAAAAGTCATTTAGGTTTCGAAAACGTCAGGTAGGTATAGATTTAAAACGAATATTATCAAACTTTTGCAAATCCGTTTTCTAACTCAACTTTATTTAGGAAAACTCTTTTGTAACAATATACATATTAATATGAACATATATATTTGATAAATACTTTGAGTATATAGTAAGCTCACTTTTTATGCAAAAATCTAATGGTAGTGTCTCACAATTTATTTCATAACAATTCATTTAAATTTTAGCTTTGAAAACTTCCTTTCAAGTATTTAAAGAAACTTTATATTTTTCTTAGGTTGTTATAAATGTGTATAATTTATTTTTATTTTCTTCATTCTTTTTCCAAAACAAGCAATTCTCCTTTAACCCTGTCTTTCATAAATTTTCATTTCTAGTGATAAAAGATTAATTTATTTGTCGAAAAACCTTTTTCATAATTTGTTTATTTAAGATGGTCTTAGGAATGAGTCTTGTTTTCTTATATTCCTTTCTAAAATATAAGCTTTTACTTTCCAAAACTCGTTCTTTCATCTCTTTTGAAAAGAATAATCTTTTATTGATAAAATCCATTATTGTTTAATCTATTTATATTCTTTTGAAAATGAGTTCCTTTTTTTAGAATTTGAAAATCATTATTTTTCCTAAGTGGGTTCATAACTTGATGAGTTGATTTTTGTCTACTTTGAAAATAGTTTGTTCCTTAGTTTAGAAAGGTTTAAGTCTTAAACTTTCGATATTAACGATTTATTTTTCTAAGAACTTAGATTACCATAAAATACAAGGAAAATATTTATTTATGTTTTCTTGGTAAAACTATCTTTATTATTTAAGAAAACTTGAGAAACTTGTATTATTCTATTTCTAGGTTGTTGATAATAACTTCATGTTTTGTGGTAAATCATATAATTGGAAACTTAGCTTTGAGTTCATTTAGTAAAACAAGATTCTATTTTAGACTAGTTGAGACATTAACATTATGCAAATGCAAGTATCATGAGCATATAAAATAATAAGAACATAAAAAATACTAAAAATAATTAATGAGCAAGAAAATAAAATATCAATGTCACGCCCCGTAGGGTATCCTAAACGTAACAGCCCGCCACATACTAAGTAAGACTCTCGAGTTTCCTACCCGGGGCCTTCGGAAGTCTTAAGTAGATGTAAAGCGTTCCTTTACGACAATAGAATACTTCAAAAAATGGAGTTAAACAGTTTTAATGAGGCATGCATTAGCCATAGATAATAAATCAAAACGCCATAATGCTTAAGTTTACAAAATCTAAGGGCATTCCCCCGCAAAAGAATAACAGTCTATTACAGTCATCCAGAGTCCTTAGTTTCCAATGGAAGTCTATACAAAAAGAGATGAATCAAACTTTATAGGAAACTCTATCTCCGATACCTGCGTTGTGGCTTGTCTTGGCCTAAGCCATATAAACTCATGCTGAAAAGATAGAAACTATAGGGGCGTAAGATAACTAGCTTAGTGAGTAATACTTCCATAACACAATAAATACAATCGTTCAAGCAAGTGATTATTCAAGCAAGTGTATGCACCATACAAATGTGATCAACAAACATATGGACCAACCGGAAATCATATGTGGATGGACTTGCGCCCTCCATTCCCGGGTTAGCAGATTAACGATATCTTGTGGTTACGACCGTTAAGTCACGGTCAACTGATTAAAAGCTCGTTTTATGGATCACGATTAACCTCACATTCGTTTTATGGATCACGATTAATCTCACATTCGTTTTATGGGTCAGAAAAACCAACCAATGCAAATGCTTCCAACCCCTGTGACATGTATGACTCAATTTATAGTCGGGTCGAATAGTTATTAATTCAATTCTTTTAAGTGACCAACAAGTATTCGCAGACATTCAGCATATCATCTAAAGGTTCTAGTAAAACAGTCAATATTTAACACACGATTTCGATATACTTTAAGGCTCCATTTCACATATCAACCATCAACAACATAAATAATTCCCACATACCCCGTCATGCTTGTACAGTTCCTTTTTATCTTTGCTACATCACTAGTGCCACTACATTACATTCACAAGCATTAATTGAGAGTGGAAGTAAACTCACTCGGCCATGGAACCCAAACTTCTTAATAATAATAATCGGGTAGAGTGTCGTCCTGCTCGAATCACCTACCAAACAAGAAAATCCCTATGAGATTCTCACTATTAATTAATCAAAACTATACATCTAGACTAGTTGAATTCGGATTTCTCGCTATATTGGAAGTTCGACTTAAAACGGCCATAACTTGTCATTTTAACTTGGAATTTCGCAAAACTTTATGTCGATCTTCATCTACTTCGAAAGATCTATCTAATTCAAGTATAATCAAAGTTTTGAAAATAATAGGGTCACGGAACAGTGGGATCAGTTCTGTCCCGCAATTGACCCAATCTCGAAAATTTGTTTTTGTCTTTGATAAAAAGTATTC
>JAMXBD010003917.1:0-96462 GCA_024138025.1 Combretum micranthum
GGGGGGGGGGGGGGGGGGGGGGGGGGGGGGGGGGGGGGGGGGGGTGGGGGGGGGGGGGGGGTGGGGGGGGGGGGGGGGGGGGGGGGGGGGGGGGGGGGGGGGGGGGGGGGGTTGGATTCCAGCTTTCCCATATACAAATTTTAATTCCTTACAGAAAGCTTGTTTAAATAAACACTTTCAACTTAAGAGGGTTTTGTTACCAACCTGTCACTAGGCCGCTATCCACACTTCTCCTTGGTCCATGGCAGCCAACTCTACCTCCTCATCATTATCCTCTTCGACCATCCACTGGCCCTTAAAGTTATAGAGTCTCGTCCCATGCATAGCTGATGATGCACGGCTCCGCTTTTACTCCCAGATCTCATAGGGTTGGCATTTACTCGAAGTCCCAAATGGTCGAGCGGCCACACTTTTCCTTTGCGAGCAGTCAGAGGCCAAGGTGCCCCTTCTCTTACAGATAAAGTAAGTCACGACCATTTTCTTTGGACATGTATAAACCATATGGCCGGACTCACCACAAAAGTAACACTTATTTCTCAGCTGTGGGCATTGCCTAGGGACATGAGCCTCCTTGCATTTCCAATAAGTAACACCAACCTTTGATTGATTCGGCCTCCCACTAGCATTGTCCTTGAATCCATGATATGGCTTGTACCTCTTTCCTTTAAACCCTGAACTTGAGGCATCAAACGGCCTCCTTCCGAACACTCTCTTTGTCGAGTTCCTGGTATTTCCTTTTCCTAGCTCCTTCTATCACTCGAGCCTTTTCTACTAATCTGGTAGGTTCTCACTCCGAATTCTTCCAGTTTAATTCTTAATTCCTCATCCAAACCTCCCAGAAATACTTGTTTCTTTAACTCCTCGCTGTCCCTGAAGGATTTAGGAGCATATTGTAGCAGGTGTGTAAACTCCGTCTCATACTGTTCCACAATCCTTCCCTTTTGCTTGACATGCAGGAAGTCTGCACTGTATTTTACTCTTAAGCTTGAAGGAAAATAATTCTCCAAAAATTCCACGAAAGACTCCCAAGTAATGGGGCTAAGCTTCTTCTCTTAGAGTCCCACCAGACTCTTGCATTATATCTCAACATATATGTCCCATATTCAACTACAAATAGGGCGAATCTCATAAGACAAAAGAGCGCTCAATCTGAGCTAGCCAATCCTCGGCCTCATCGGGCTTACCGAATACCCCATCAAAATATCGGTTACTCTTGATAAAGTTAGGTAAGGAGCTTCGATGAGTCCTTCGGTATGGTGGAGGTGGTGGTAAAGGTGCATTGTAAGAATGCTCCTCCTATGGAGCAGGTGCCTCAACGGTCACTTCCTGGTGATCTGTGGGTGGTGGTGGTGGTAGCGGAGTAGAATCCCTGACACTTTGTCCTTGATGTGGATTCTGATTTTGGTTTTGGTTCTGGATGAATGTGTTTAAAAGATTGGCCAACTGTCTAATCGCATTCATTACATCATTTTGCGGATTCTGGGGTGCTACTCCCTATTGGTTTGGTATAGCGGGTTGGTCGGCTTCATTCAGGAGAGGTTCTTGCTTCCGATTTCGAATCCGTTGGTTTCTTGTCTTTGCAAATTATTTAGTAAGTTTTAGTGTCTTTTTAATGTTTTCAATTTTGTAAAAGTTAATTCGTCAAACAAGGTTCATAACTTTAAGAAAAGAAACTAAAACTTCTGAAATGCAAATCAATCATATAAAACTTCATATAATCGTAAGGAAACCATCAGGCAAAAGAACTCATATATAAAGAAATAATTTCACAAGTTCAGAATAATGGCGTGAATGAATGAGTGCTCATACAACTATATGTGACTAATGTCATTCATGGCTAATGCATAACGTGCTTGATCATAAAAGAACCATAACTTCTTTCCTTTGAAATAAACATGATTCTTCATTACTCTCGCAAGCCATACAAGGAATTACATTGGAAATTTTCAGCTTAAAAAATTTGGCAAGCTAAATTCTAGTTCTAGTCTTAAACATCTTCTCCCTAGTGGAGAACAAAACAAGATACAAGAAAAAGAAAAGAACAAAATACTAAACTGTCTAAAGAAACCTAAGGCAAATTGGCAGCCCGCATTGCCTACTACAAAAGAAAGAAAAGGTTCCATTTGGACTATATGGGTTGAGCTATCTTTCCACGTCTCACTCATCACTTGAATCATCAGGGGTCGAACTAGGGAGTCGTCCCCTACTAGAAGAACCGTTATCCTAACGGACAAAAGGCTGAGATACTCTCTCACAGTCATCCTCCTCCTCCTAGTGGGTCGACTAGGGCCTCATGGTCGTGCTCCTCACTTCCTCTCTTTCCACTCCTCGATCTTCTCCGATTCACTTCCTTTCACTAACTCTCACTTCTAGCTCATTCACTTGATTCTCCTCTATCTCAGGTTCCCTCCTAAGCCCCTCATCCACAACTCTACTTCCATGGGTTCAAAAGCACGGGTTCGGGAACCACCTCATCAATCACAGGAGGACGTTCATCTTCAATGTAAATATCTCTCCATATCAGGGGATCTATCTCAGCTCACTTCTCCCACTATCGGGAATCTCTAAGGCTTGGTTGAAATCCTAAACAATATGATTAGGTTCGGGTTCATTTCTGCTTCCAATTCTATAGGTAGGGTAGGGGTTCGGGGCACCACATTCTCGGCCCAATTAGGGTCCTCGGGATCCTCTTCTTCCTCCTCTTCCTCATTTTCATTACCTTCCTCTGGTACAGGTGCATTATTTAACTGCATGCCTACATCCCTAGCTGGTGGAGGTGGGAGGATATCTAGGTAAACAGCATTCCACACAATATGATTCCATGCATCCGCTATGTTCCAGTCATGGTGGTAAAAAGATTATCATGAGATAAACATACAATGGTCCTATGGTGATCCATACCTAAAGTCTAGAGGGGTCGGTTCCCTTCGTTCTTCAAAATAAAGGTAGCCTCCCTAGTCATGGGCTCACGCTCGTATTCACCATGACTCTCTCTAGAGTGTATATCGTCTCTAATTTAGTCCAGCTCCTCCTTCTCATTGGGTCATAGCTCAGTTGATCAATCACCGCTGCCCATTTTGTATATCTCAATCATTCCTTCCACAATCTAAACATCTCCCCCATGGTCCGAGGACTCCTTGCCAAAGCAAAGTCTTCGCATAATTCCCTCAATCTCAGTCGGTACTCCACCAAGGTTTCATCATTTCTTTTGGTAAAGTTTCTAGCACGTTCACGGGTCTCACCCAAGGAAACCTACAACAAGAGAAGACTCCTAATTAGCCTAATAGAAATAGATGTTTTTAACTCCATTTTAACCTATTAGTTAACTTCTATGTTCGATTTCTTTTAGTTCTATTGTCTTGCTTTATAGCCTAGCGCTCTGATACCAACTTAAACTGTCACGCCCCATAGGGATATCCCAAATGTAACAGTCCGCCACATACCATATAAGACTCTCGAATTACTATCTAAGCCTTTCGGGAGTCTTGTATAGATGTAAGGCATCTCTTTACGATAATAGAATACTCTATTCAATGGAGTTAAAGAGTTTAATTCGACATTCAATAGCATTAGATAATAAATCAAAATGCATAAGCAATAAGTTACAAAGTCTAAGGGGCATTCCCCCGCAAAAGAATATTTAAAGGTCCATTACAATCATCCAGAGTCTCTTGGTTTCCTGTGGAAGTCTAAACAATTTGAATACAACTTCTATAGGAAACGCCTAGCTCCTGTACCTGAGCTGCAGCCTGTCTCGTTCTAAGCCAAATAAACTCGTGCTGCAATAAATAGAAACTATAGGGGTGTAAGCTATACTAGCTTAGTGAGTGAAAACTTCCATGACCACAATTATAACACATCAATCAAACAAGTGATTAACCAAACAAATGATATGCATCAAACACGTGAATTCATCAAACATATGACCAGCTGAAAATTATATGTGGATGGACTTGTGCCCTCCATCCCGAGTTAGCAGATTAACGAATCTTGCGGTAGTACGCCGTTTAGGCTCACAGTCAACCAACTTATAATTCGTTTTATGGATCACGATTAACCAACTTATAATTCGTTTTATGAATCATGATTAACCAACTTTTACACCGTTTAGGATCACGGAAAACCAACAAATGCTGATACTCCATCCCCATCGTGATATGAATGAGTTCAAATTCATCTTTAATTCCAAATAATCAATTATACCAATTCTTTTAAGTGACCAATCAAATTCACAGACAGTCAACCCTAATTCATCTATACAAGCAACAATTAATCACTCGGTTTCGATATTCTTTAAATTCAAGTTTTCACAACAACATCAACATATATAATTCCCGTTCAAACCCCATCATGCATACTCATTTTATCTTTGCCAAGTATCTAGTGCAACTACCATTACAATCACAAGCAATAATTGAAATTGAAAGTGATACTCACTCGGCCATGGTTCGTCGGTCTTTTAGTAGTAGTATTCGGGTGGTAAGGATTCGTCGGTTTCAGGATCACGTAACAAGGAAGAAATACCCTAATAAGTATTTCATCACTTAACTAATCCAAACTATATATCAAAACTAATCAAAATTGTAATTCTCGCTATTTGCGGAAGCGCCGAATTAAAACGGTCATAACTTGGTCATTTTAACTAGGAATTTCACAAATTATATATTGATCTCTATCTAATTCGAAAGATCTATCTAATTCTAATATTATTTTCAAGTTTTGAAAAATTTAGGTCACGAAACAGATGGATCTGATCTGATCAGTAATGATCTCCATTTCCAAAAAATAGTTTTGTAATTGTTTGAAATGTATCTATTTGATAAATCGAGTATACATGAAATATGAATGATTTCCTAACATTGATGACATGTGATGAGTTTAATGTATGCATGATCTTGATGATTTTTGCTATAAAAAATTTTGCAAGACCACAATAACAACTACTTGAAAATCTAGTTTTCCAACTTTAACAACACATTTGTGTTTTGGAATTCATTCTTAGGAATTTCTAGTTATCTTAGTTAAAATTGAGTCTTCATAACATACACTATCTATGACCTTCATTTTTACATAAAAATTTACATTTTACACTTTGCAAATATGTTTTCAAATAGGATTTACTCAAAAATCCGAATTTTTAGAAATCCACTTTTTGAATGATTCCTTTGGGAAGAACTTGTTTAATGCATTAAAATTTAAGACTTTACTATACCTACTACTTTAGGACTACATTTAATACATAAAACTTTTATTTTGAGCTTGGATAATAGGTGTTTTCATGGGCATCATCCAAAGTTACGAATTTTACAAGTTGACTACTAACTCAAAATTTTTCATCTTGATTCTACTTCTTGTTTTACACACTAATCTCATCAAAACTCATTTCAACTTATAAAAATCACTACTTAATGATACCTATTTCCTATACCCTTCATTTTTCACTTAAAATAGGAGTTTTAAAGTTGATACAAGGGTTTTCAAAATATAGCTTTGAAGTCATACGAATTTTCTTTTGAACATTTCTAACAAAAACTTTTCCTTTTTAAGTTCTTTGTCTTATCTACATGAAGATCTACTAACTACAACATTTACATATACAAGATAAAGTCTTTATGAGCATTAATGCATGAAGATACAAAATATTTATGTGAACATGAATGTCAAGCATAATATGAGTGTCTAAGTGCTAGATCTACTACTTATAATGCATGAAAAGGAGTTTAAGATTTATGCAAGATCTCTACTTCTATATGCATGAACATGATAATATCTCAACCAAAAACTCATGAAACACAAGATCTACTCTTGTGATGGCTTGATATTCATGTATTAGCATTTTCTTATCCCTAGCAAATGCTCATGAGGATTTAAGATGAAAATACATGAATAATCTTGCCATTACAAGATTAAATGGTAGGAAAGCGTAAGAATCATCACCTAAGTTTGGATTAAGTGAAGAAATGAAGAAGAAAGAAGCTTGTTGTGTGTGTGTGTGTGTGTAGTGGCGATGGTGGTCACGGCAACAAGAGAGAAAAAAGGAGAGGATTTGTGAGTTTTGAGCAAATGAAATGAGAATGGAAGAGAGAGAAAATTAAAAGACTATTTATATTAAGTGTAATTAGGGTTTGTTTGTATAATAAAAGAAGAAAAATAAAATAAATAAAGGGTAAAAAGGGGGGAGGGTTTGCGCCGGCCATACTAGGAGAAAGAGAGAGGGAGAGTTGAAATTGTTTGAATTTGTAATGTATGTAATAAAAGTATTAAATGTGATAATTTAGTTAAGAGACAAAAATTTCTTGGACAAGAAAATATAATGAGTGTTTGTAAAGATGTAAGACTAGGATATGGGTTGTGTGTGTAGTAGGTTGTACTTGTGAATAGTAATAAATAGTAGACAAGATATTTACTTTACCAGTAGTAAAGAAAATACGGGAAAAAGGCTATAACTGTAATTTTTGTAACCCAAAAAATTATAAAACTTATATTTTGAAATCCTTATAAAATTTCGATTCTAAAGAGTATTCCATAATATTTTTCTGAGTTTCTAGTTTCGGAGCTCGCTTTTCCGTATTAGAGCTTGAGAATGCCCGGAATAGAAAATTTTTCGAAATCAAAACTTTCTATGGTTGGAAATATACTTTAAAACAATATTCCACATTAAATTATTTTATAAAAGTCTTTTTGATATGAAACCGAAGGAAAGCCGGATCTAGGATTCCTAGGTTTTTCTCACAAAGCTTGAACTAATCCGGTTTAGGGTTTCATTTTCTGATTTTTGGAGTTTACTTGACTACTAGGAAAATCGAGGTTTACAATGTCCTCTTGAGAAATGCATCTCCTAATGATCTGATCAGAACAACGTTTCCAAAGATAGGGACCATCCTAAACATAGCATTTGGCATCGCTCTTGATCTTATCCTTTTGAGCTCGTGACAATTCATCCGGCAAAGTGCTGGTAACTAAATAATTAATAATATCAGCATACCAAGGAATTATCTATTGTGCAGAAAAAAGATGCTCATCCAGAAGGTCATCTTGCAGTAGAGTTGGCTTTTCACATGTAGGTATCCTATTAAGGAGGTCTGAAACCAAGTTTTCCGTGCCCTTCCTATCTCTTATCTCCAAATCAAACTCTTGTAACAAGAGTATCCATCTGATGAGTTGGGGTTTTGCTTTCTTCTTGGAAAGCAAGTACTTAAGAGTTGGGTGATTAGAATACACAATCACTTTTGTTCAAAGTACATAAGAACGGAATTTTTCTAAAGAAAAAACAACAGCCAGAAGCTCTTTTTCCATTGTTATGTAATTGGATTGTGCATTGTCAAGTGTCCTTGAGGCATAACAAATAACATGAGGGGCTCTTCCAACCCTTTGATCAAGAACTGCTCCAATGGCGTGATTGCTTGCATCACTCATAATCTCAAAAGGGAGATTCCAATCAAGAGGTTGAATAACTAAAGCAGAAGTGAGCTTGTCCTTTAGTGTATCAAAAGCTTGCTCACAGGCTTTATCAAACTCAAATGCCACATCTTTCTGCAGCAATCTACATAGGGGTTGAGTGATCTTGGAAAAATCCTTGATAAAGCGCCTGTAAAAACCTGCACTTCCAAGAAAAGAACGAACTTCTCGTACACTCACGGGGTAAGGTAGAGATTTAATCACTTCTATCTTAGCCTTATCAACTTCAAGTCCCTTAGAAGATACAACATGCCCTAGAATGAGACCTTGATCAATCATCAAATGGCATTTTTCATAATTCAAAACAAGGTTCGTTTCTATGCATCTGTTAAGCACTTTTGTAAGGTTAGTAAGACATGAATCAAATGTGCTACCATAGACAATAAAATCATCCATGAAAGCCTCTATGATGTTTTCCACATATTCTGAAAAGATACTAACCATACATCTTTGAAATGTGGCTAGAGCATTCCAGAGTCTGAATGGCATCCTTCTATAGGCAAATGTTCCAAATGGACATGTGAAGGTGGTTTTTTCTTGATCTTCAGGTGCAACAGGGATTTGATGAAAACCCGAATACCCATCAAGACAACAGTAGTGAGAGCGACTAGCTAATCTTTCAAGCATTTGATCAATATAAGGAAGAGGAAAATGGTCTTTTCTTGCGGATGAATTTAACTTCCTATAATCGATACAAACCCTCCATCCATTTTGAACTTGAGGGGGTACCAACTCTTCTTTTGAGTTACGAATCACAGTCAAACCCGTTTTCTTTGGGACCACTTGAATTGGACTAACCCACTTGCTATTGGAGATTGGATAGATCATACCTACATCAAGAAGCTTCAAGATTTCTTTCTTTACCACTTCCATCATAGGCGGGTTTAATCGTCTCTGAACTTCACTAGATGGCTTAGAATTCTCTTCCAGCAAGATCTTGTGCATGCATATGGAAGGACTTAATCCTTTTATATCTGCAATGGTCCACCCTATGGTTTCTTTGTACTCTTGAAGCACCTGAATCAATTTCTCTTCCTCCAAAGGACTCAGTTTGTTAGAAACAATAACTGCAAGAGTATCTTGTTCTCCCAAAAATATGTACTTGAGAAGATCTGGCAATGGCTTAAGTTCCAATTTTGGTGCTTGTAGAATAGAAGGCAGGAGTTTTGTACTAGAGGAAG
This sequence comes from Combretum micranthum, assembly GCA_024138025.1. Taxonomy (NCBI): domain Eukaryota; kingdom Viridiplantae; phylum Streptophyta; class Magnoliopsida; order Myrtales; family Combretaceae; genus Combretum; species Combretum micranthum. The sequence continues at coordinate 8,640 of JAMXBD010003917.1, forward strand.
GTAGTTCTATACAAGACACACCATACCTTAATGATTTCAATGATTCCAATTCATGGATGGTGTCTTACAAGTCAGGAGATATCAGAAACTTCTTTTCAATCTTCCTCAATTTCTCCACAGTCAAACTCCCTTCAAGTGCAACTTTCAACTTATCTTCATCATTCAAATCAAACGTTTTCTGTGCTAATAGGTCAATGATATCTATCACAAAAACTTGAGAAACATCACTAGGATACTTCATGGTATCATAAATATTGAACTTAATAATGTCTCCATCAAATTCCATAGTGAGTGTACCATCATGCACATCAATTTTAGTCTTAGATGTCTTAAGAAATGGTCTCCCTAATAAAATCAATGATGAATTAACAGAATCATCATTTTCTATGTCAAGAACGTAAAAATCAGTAGGGACGACCGACCCATTTACTTGAACCAAAACATCCTCTAACACTCCTTCAGGATAAACGTTTGATCTGTCAGTAAGTTGTACTATCACACCTGTCTCCTTTAATGAACCAGCATTCAAACTTTGATATACAGACAAAGGCATCACATTGATGGAAGCTCCTAAGTCACACATAGCCTGTGCAATGCCAAAATTACCTATTTTACAAGGAATGGTAAACATACCCAGATCCTTACATTTAGGAGGAAGCTTTCTTTGCAATATGGCTGAAACGTTTTCTCCTACAATTATCTTTTAATTTCCCTTCAGCTTCTTTTTGTTAGTGCACAAATCTTTGAGAAACTTAGCATATCGAGGGACTTGTTTGATAGCATCAAGTAATGGAATATTTACCTCGACCTTGCGAAAAGTCTCAAGAATCTCCTTTTCTTGGTCTTCTTTCTTTGTTTTTGCCAGTCTGGAAGGAAAAGGAGGTATTGGCACATATTTCTTTAGGACTTCAGCTGAAGACCCTCCACTTTGATCATCCTGAGGTTGTGAGGTCGTCACTTCTTTTTCAGTCTCCTCTTCTTGGTTCTTGTTTGGCTTCTTTCCATGTCTTGCAATTCCTTTCCACTTCTTAAGGTAATCGCATTTGCACTTTGCTTGGGATTTGTAACAGTCTGGGAAGGCAATTTACCTTGATTCTCCAGTCTATTCATTGAGGATGCAAGTTGACTAACCTGCGTCTCCAAGTTCTGAATACTACTCTTTGTATCTTCCTGAAATTGCTTTGTGTTAAGAGCAAGTGATTTAACAATATCTTCAAGAGACATAGCTGAACTCGAAGAAGCTTGTAGTGCTGGATTTGTTGGCCTTGATTGGTACTGTTGGAAATTCTGAGCTTTTGGTCCATAACTGAAATTTGGGTTGTCCCTCCATCTAGGATTATATGTGTTTGAGTAGGGATCATATCTCCTTTGAGGTAGCCCTGGAAATCCTCCTACTGCATTGGCTTGTTCTATAGAGTCCTCTTGCAATGTAACATATCCGTGGGATGATTGGAAGCAGCACAAATCCCACAAGCCTTGACTTGTTTTATTCCCTATTGCAATCTGCTGGAAAGAGAAGTAAGATTGGAAATTTGACTTTCAAGGTGAGAGACACTTACCTCGTTCACTCTTCTTGTCGAAGGATCATTCCTAAATCCAAACTGTTGTGATGTTTCTGCCATGATGGAAATCAATTCCCTAGCTTGAGTAGGGGTTTTGTTCACTATCGCCCCTCCACTTGCAGCATTCATCATCTTCCTCTCTAAAGGTAATAATCCTTCATAGAAGTATTGTATTAGGAGTTGTTCAGATATGCCGTGTTGTGGACAACTGGCACACATTGTTTGAACCTCCAGTACTCTTGCAAATTCTCATTGTCTCTTTGTTTAATCCAGAAATTTCCCTCTTATACCAGCTGCTCTTAGCAGGAAAGAATTTGTCCAGAAACAGCTTTACCATTTCTGTCCATGTGGTGATAGATCCGGAAGGCAGATAGAAAAGCCAGTCTTTTGCTTTATCCGTAAAGAGAATGGGAAAGCACACAATTTGATTTGTTCTTCTGACACTCCCTGGTCGTAAGCTTGAACATACCACATGAAACTCCTTCAAGTGCTTATGTGGGTCTTCATTTTCCATCCCATGGAATATGGTAGCAGATAATAGACCAGATTTGAGTTCAAAGGCTACATTCAGCTCCGGATACTCAATGCACAGAGGTTGTTGAGTTACATCTGGTGTAGCCAATTCTCTGAGTGTCCTCTCCTGGTTTGCCATTTCTCCTTGTTGTTGTTCCTCTTCTCTCTCAGATTCATCCTTGGAGGATTCGAAGAAGAATCAATTGGCTCAAAAACTTGTTCCAATCCAGGAGATGATGTTGTAGCATCTTTCACGCACTTTAGCTTCTTTGCGCAACGCTTGGACCTCCTCTCAATCTCCGGATCAAATTCCAGTATACCTAAATGAGAAGAAAGAGCCATAAAAATAGGAATAAATAACTGACACCAATCCCTAGTAATGGCAAAATTTTTGGGGTGTCGAATCCAACAAATTTATATCCTACTCTCAAAGTTTGCAATTAGTGAGCAGGGTCGAAACATAGGGATTAGTGGTATCTATTCCTATGAGATTAGCGAATAAGAAGATATAGGAGGGGTTTTGAATTTCACAAAAATCAATTAAACAAGAAAATAATTAATAAGGTTTTTCAATATCAAAGGGATTTCTAGCCAAAGGTATATTGCAACTTAGTTCTTAGAATTGATCATTGATTTAAAAATCTATATTCTTTATCTAGACAAACTGATTATGATTGCTAATAAGCTCTAACAACCTATCTCTCCTTACTAATTCGATAATAAAAATAAGTTCTTTAATTATTTCTCTTTCTGACTAAACAACCTAAATAGGTTCTTAAGGTCTAATTTGTCAGAAGCATAAAAAAAAACAAGAGAGACAATCAATTCTGACTAACAAATCAATGGAATGACTTATTTAAATTAGATTGCATATTCTCATAACATAATTAATCATATATTTCATAATTAACCATGCTATTGTGTCACAAATATCAAAACAGAAAAACAATTATAGGTTTGTTATTCCGAATGACAGATTATTACTTTGTTGATTGAACAAATTGAACTTAATTCATAACAATCAAGCAAAATAACAAGATGACAAACAGAGAATACACAATTATCCAGAATAAAAAATATATAAAATGCAAATTGTTTAGATCTCACAATTTTGAAGAATCGAATCCACAATAATCTCTTTGGCTAAAAAAGAAGAAATTAGCCACTCATCTTAGAACAAAAATTTCTCTAATTTTATGTAATGGAAGCTTTGGAATGAATATCATTGAGTTCTGTTTGCGCAATATATAGAACAAAATCTGGAAATTCGTAGGTTTCTATGCTGTACACCGGCTGTTATGCTTCCTACACCGACGGCGTATACTGCTGGTGTTTGCATAAATGCTAGATCCGAAAAATGTGCACTGCCAGTATTCATCAGCATTGGGACAGTATAGAAGGAACGCCGTCTTTTACGTCGTTGGCTTAGATTCAGATCTAGCCGGTGTTCATTGATTTTCAAAAAATTCCGAGAACTCTATACTAGCTGTGTTGTAACGGCTTTGATGACGGCTTTTGAAATTTGCATTCTATTCTCTTTGTGCACAGGCTGAAGGTCGGCGGCTTAGAAGCCCAGGAGTCCGGTGTAAGTTGAAGAAGTTCAAACGCTTCGAAGAACGCTTTCGGTGTGCGTATTAGCGTTTACAATTAAAGTACTGTTCACTTTGTGATCCGTCCAAACGCTGGCGGCGTAGACCTTTGAATTGCCGGCATTGAATCCTACAATACATGCTAGGTTATTCTATAATTGAGGCTGGCGGTGCAGACTTGATCCTTCGCCCATGTTAAGGTTTTTTTTTTAAGGCCGGATGTACGTCGATGGCGTACCCAAGTCCATAGCCAGCGTATACTTCTGTGTTGCAAAAGTTGCAAACTTCTTTGATCCAAATTATCTTGCATTGATTTTCTTCGTTTCAAGACATTCCATTTGTTCAAATTTGTGTCAGAGACCTGAAATATAACATTTATTTGATTAAATACCTATTCCTCATTAATTTCTACAAAATCTTTAACAATTAAGCATATTTTAATTCATGAAATTGAGTATAATTTGTCTTTAACACAGCTATATTCAACTTAAGTTATAACATTAGTAATCAGGAAAATAAAATAAAATAAAATAAAGGCTAGAAAGAACCTTAAAATAAAAAAAGCACTATTCCACATTGTTAATGAATGAAAGCTTGAAAGAGTATATATACCAAATCATGCATACTTAAAGTCTTTAAATGTACATATCTACGGTGAAATAGATTGCTAGCGGTATGATTAGATCATAAAGTTGATGTTCGAAGATCTCAATATGTAAGATATGAACAAAAGAGATACATATAAAATCTATATGAAAGGTTTGGACCATCTCTTGTGAAAAAGAGAACATAAGCATATTTAAATGTGACTGAATAGGTTAGTCTAAGTCAACTTGAGTTAATCTAGACTTCTTATTTTTGCAAGTTGTCAAAACCATTAGAACTTTTAGTTATAACTTTTACAGCTTGTTTACTTCGCTCAATGAATAATGCTGTAATAGAATCCCTATTACGAATGAATGAAATAGAGCTGTAATAGACTTTTCTTTATTAATTTTTTATTTAAATGGTAATATTTTGAAAAAAAAAAGGCAGTTCCAGCATTGAATTGATATTTATATGCTTGAATAAAGAATGACTATTCAATATTTTATGTATTGTGATCACTATTCAGTGAACTAAACGGTGTAATAGCTATTTGTAAGGAATAAGATTGTAATGGAATTGCAATTATAGTGAAATGAATGAGCAGTTAATGTGTTTGGGTCGCTTCTATTCAAATTAATGATCTAGCATCAATTTATAGCTAATCCATTTCACATCTAATGGATATGATACAAATTTTAATGTTTATGACTTTTGGCAAGAGTAATATTCACTACAAGAAAACTAGTCGGACAAAAATTTTGTGACGAAGAATTAGTAAAAAAAATTGTATTTCTATAAGTAGAATAAGAGATGAAGGTTTTCGTGACATTAATTTATATTTAGAGACATAATTTTTGCCTTTAAAACTTAGTCTTAGTATAGTAATTAAAAAAAATTATTAATAAAATATAAAATGTGTTGCTTCTCTAATTTTGCATGATTTTTGCTTGAATTTCTTTGTTATTTTTGCACCATCATATTCTCTGCAGAGCTACTAAATAAATACATCTCACATAAATCCTAAAGAATATTTGGATCTTTCAATATTTGCTATAAATTAAAACTTATTTAACTCCCCTAATAAACTTAGTGGGGGGTACAAATTCTTTGAGGAAAGAAAATGCGTTGTGCCTATAGATCTAATATTGATCTTTCGTTTCATTAAACAAAAGTGTTTGTAGTTTTTTCAAAATATTAATTCACTAACGATATTTTTCCAACAATTTACTCCTTGTGTTCTTAATAGTGATGCATTAAATCTCGTCAATGAGAAATAATTTAAGCTAATTCCCGTGAAATTAATTAAAATTTTCAATTTCTTTTGTTTCTATGCCTTTTAATTTCTTTGTTTTATAATTTTTAAAAAATATTCTCCACAAATGGTTGTGTACTTAATTAATCTACAAACCTAGGTAATGAATCAGCTTAGACTTGTGAATATGCGGGTTCTCAATTAGTAGACCCATCGGCACGTCTATGGTTTGAATTTGGGAACTGGTGGGCCGGTTTTAGACCATACTTAAACCGTACTGAATTTAAACTAAATCTATATACAAATGAGTATATTCCACGGAAAACTTTGTAATAATCAAATATTGCATTTAACCAAATGAAACTAAATCATCACAAACCAAACTAACCAAAACTTTTCTCCTTGTTTTTATTTTTCTTTTGCTTGATGTACATTTTGTTCCTTTATCATTAATGCCATGTGCTTAGAAGATTAAATCATTAAAAAACATACGTCTAGATCCTCAAAATAGTCAAAATGCATATTTTTAGAAGATTTGAAGATCTAAGTAGATGAAAGGGATTAAGTGCGCATTAAATACCATATGGGTGTATTCACAAATTAGCATCTAATTTAAAACAAATTTTTTCTCATATATTTATATTATGATTAATAATTGATAATCGCTATAGACACCCTTATTTCTATAATAATTCAAGATTTTTAATTGATAATTTGAGTGATAATCACATGGATTTGGTACTTAATAAGTTAATTTGTTGATTTCATGTAATATGGAACTTAATGTGAAGAAAGCAATTGAAGTTGAGAAGCAAAAGAAGAAGTATAGAGAAAAGATGGACCACAAGGGTTGTACGGAAGACAATAGGAGGAGCTATGAAGATTATACATTGTACTCTATCGGCCGTATGAAAGATGGTGGCAACTAGGGGTGGTCATGGTTTGATTATCCAATCCATAACCTTATTTTTTGAATCTAACCATAATAATGATCGGTTTTTTAATATCTTGTTTCTTAACTAATCTATTGTAAATGGTTAATCGCCTTAACAATTAACCTTTTTTTTTTAGTTTTTTCGATTTTCTAACCATTTAACATCATGGTTTCAACAAATAGTTTCAACAATCCTTTTTTTTTAGCCTTTATCATATAGTTTTTTTTAATTATTATATATTACAAGAGCTAAAAAAAAAAAAGGAAAATCAAATTAAGAAAAAGGGAAAAAACAAATCTTTGGATGTATCATCATCAACAAAATCAATCACCACATTAACTCCCATTAAACAGATGACAAAACATAGCACTTTAATCAAAGTCTAAGGAACAATAACATATGTAAATTATATGTATATATATATTTAAAAAAATAATTATATGCATATATAAATTATATAGAAGGTATTTATAAATATTGAAATAGTTAACCGTTAATCGTTAGTTTTTTGTGGTTATAAATTGAAACCGAAACAAAAAATAAAAATAAAATAAAAATCGTAATCCTAAACCAAAACCAACAAACTAGTTAATAATATTTTTCGAATTGGTTTTCTAGTTTTCGGTTCGATTCAGTTTTGTGGTTTCATTGATTTTTTTGCACACCTCTAGTAGCAACCGGGGGTTAAGAGTAGAAGACACCACCATCTATGATATGGGACGTATGGAAGGTGGTGGTGATCTAGGATCAAGATCAAAACATGCTACGCCTTGTGCCATTAGGTGTATGGAATGATTGATAAAGAACAGAATGTGCCATGGTTTGGAATATGGGCTGTATCAAGCGGTATATGGACTGCTACGTGTCTTTTCTTACGTTTATCTCTTAGGCTTTCAAGGTTCATAAAAATACATCCTTTTAAATGGATCGATGATGTGTTCCATTATTTGCCACTTGAGAACAAGTCAAGGGTTGTAGATTGAAGACATTACAAAAATACTTCATTCAAAAGGGTTATATTGATGAATCCTTCTTATTCCTTTAGTTCATTTATGTTTATCGTAACATCTACGGAGGAGTAAACATTTAGATCTAGATCTCTATAAACCTTACTTTGCTATATAATGAAGATGAAATTCTAAATGCATTTTTATTTGTTTTCTTATATTCAATTGTATGTGCTGATGAGTTTTTCTTAAATTCATATTATCGGTGTATGAGTTTATGATTAATATTTTTAAAGTTATTGAGAAATTACTTTTATGATTAGATATATGCAATTGAAGGAATCCACCTGTAATTCTAAAGGTGAAATAACAAAGATATTATATTTTAGTGATGATTTATGTAGGAGTTCATGTTTTAATGTAGTCTTAGGTTGCTATTAATTAAGGAGATATCCTAATTGTTAACTTAGATTAGAAAAGTGGCTATTCTTGAGAAAGATACTAGCTTGATAAATTAAAACTCTATAGTTTAAGAAACCAATAGTATATAATTGAGATTCTAACGATTTACATAGTAAAGTGGTAGTGAAATGAGGTCTAGGTTAACTTAATATTGATATAATCCACACCTTTGTGATTTGTGATCTTGACTTAGTATTAATTAATAGGATACCATTATGTAGTAGTTATTAGAATAGACAACAATCCATTAAATTAGTAATTAGATATACATCAATAACTAATGGTATTGATATAACCCTATGCTTAACACTATATTACCTACACAATAGGTGTCGGTTGTGTTTTAGGATTAAGAATAGCTATTTTATTTAAAATGATATGCATCAATAACTAATGGTATAATTTTTTTATTTAATGAAATTTTAGGTTATATTAATTGTCAAATTTACTAAAGGTAACATCTACATTCAAAGCTAGTCTTTACCTCCAAAAATCTTACAATATATAATTCTCACTTCACATGAGAATATTTGGTAGAAAAATTGCTACAATACAGCAAAGATACAAGTATCACAAAGTTAAAAGGAAACTAAAATTTACCACCTTATTTTATGATAACTTGTTAATTTTTTTAATTAAAATATATACTAGTGAATACCACACACATGATTTGAATACATTAAAAATGATAAATAATGAATAAATAAATCACTTATAGTTTTCTTTTATTGCTTTAGAAAATGCAGTTTTTATACGATAGCTATCATTTATAAGAAATATAAACACTTTTTTCTTAAATCCCCTAATAATTTTCGCATATCCCATTTATTGTAACTTATATTCTATTGCCTTGATTATAACTTTCATTTTTTCCTTAATTATAAAGATGATTGGTAAAATATATAAGATACCAAAAATACCTTATTTCTTTTAAATAATATGGATGACCATCTAATAAATCATTAAAGCGATTAAAGTTGATTTTAAGAAATAATTTTTAAGAATTTTTTCAAAGCACACAATTTTAAGATAAAGAGGATTTAATGCATATAAAGAAAACATGAGAAGGTGTTTGTAATTTACCCATAAAACAAATCAATTCTATCTGGATTTTAGATTACAAACATAAAGGCAAATGTCAAATTTGGTAACTCAACTTTGTACAAAAATTTAATTTGGTGCTTGAACTATGATGTGGTTAATTTAATACTCAATCAAAGTTTTTAAACTATTTTTACTATTCTACTAATACTGTTTACTCTATTTCTGTGGAAAAGCAACTTATCAATATTACATATTGTTAGGGCAATAGTAAAAATTCAATGATATGTTATCACTTCTACGACTACAAACAAAGTAAATGGTTGTAAGGAAATAGTAAAATAGGTATGAAAAGTTTGATCGAGTATTAAATTAAGCAAAATGTCAAATTTGGTACCTTAACTATGTACAAAAATTTAGTTTGATACTTAAACTTTGACGTTAATTAACACCCAATCAAAGTTTTCTTTGCTATTTTTACTACTCCTCTAAAACTGTTTACTCTCCTTCTTAATATGGAAATACTAGCCTATCAATATGGATTTGTTAGTGGCATTAATTTCAATGATATGCTATCTTTTTTACGTCTATAAACAAAGTAAATGGATGTAAGGAAATAGTAAAAATAGGCACAAAAAGTTTGATTTGAGGTATTAAATTGACCATTTCAAAATTTAGATATTGAATTGAATTTTCATGTAAAATTCAAATACTAAATTTAACATTTGCACTAAACTAAATAATGAAATATTGAAGGAACAAGTGGATTTTATTTTGTTGTCATTATTTAGACTAAATATGATCATTTTGAGGATTTTAATAGAATAGTATTTTTCCTATTTTATAAATAAGTAAAACATCCATCAATTTATCAATTATGAGTAAACAATTAGATGAAAAGTTAGAATATATATATATATATATATATTATCTATATTGATAGTATGAAGGCATATTGAAAACGCACTATATAATACTCTTATGGGGGGGGAAGGTGCGTAAATTGAATATTTGACAAAAAATGCACAAACAATTAATTTTTATACAAAGATCAAATTAAACTTTAATTGCATCAAGTATCATAATAACATATTATAATATGGAAAATAAATAAGATAGGATGGAAAAATTAAGCCCAAATTTAACATGGAGTTTAGCTTGCTCCTTACTCTCCACGATCCACCAATGCCTTCAACTGAGGACTTCATGATCACTTTATTAATCACGAAATAAACACGCTCAAACTAAGCATACTTCACTTTTACAACACACAGGAAATAAAATATTTCTTTTCTCTCTCTAGATGCTCTCTGTTAGATAGCAGATACAAGAATAGAGCACTGGAATGATTTTCTTTCTTTTTGTAGATATTTTCAAGTTAATGAATGAGAGAATAAGAAAATCAATGATTTGTTCGTTCGAAAAATAAAACCTATTTTGCACTTCCACACCTCTCTTTTTGAATCTCCTAAGGATAGAGTATTTATAGCCTTCAAACATTTAAATGTCCATTGGAGATAACGTCTTAAAGTCACCAAGCATTAAATATGAACAAAGTGACTCTTTTTTTTTTTTGCCACATCTGCTCATGTATTTTAAACAGTCGCGCCCTAATCTTTGTCATTCCTTAAAGCGTCGTGCTTTCATTTTGGCCCTCGACTAAGTTTGTGCTCCATGGACTCCATTGAGCTTTGAATTTAAGCTTGTTGCACCTTAGACTTCGTGTCTTAGATTCATCGTGGCTTAGTTTTAACCCTCGACCAGAGCTGTGTATATTTAAACTTGTTGAATGTTGGACTTGAGCTTGCCGTGCCCTGACTAATTAACACGTTAAGCCTTCGACGTGATTTGGGACCAAGACTGTGCATTTTTGAATTTGTCGAGCTTTAGACTTTTAGGCTTGTCGCGCCTTAAAGAGTGGACTCATCAAGCCCTTGACTTGACACACAACCAATGACTTTGCATTTTTGAGCTTGTCGAGATTTAGTCTTGAGTTTGTCGTATGTTAGTGAATGAACCACTCTACCCCTTAACTTGACCCATGACCAAGGCTGTGATAAAGAATTTGTCCCTCCTAAAAACCTACACAATCTCTAGAAAAAACACATGACATACACATATATATTCTAGCATATTATTCACCATCCTGTTCGACTAATTAAGTGCAATTTGCCGTAATTGAATAATTAATTGTGTAACTAATCGTTTCATCAAAATTCACATTAAACATAAAAGTTCAATAATCTCCTCCTTTTTGATGAGGACAATCATGCACAATTAACTCATTTTCAATTAAACATACTCCCCGTCAAATAAGCATCCAGGTTTCAAAGGAATTTTCTCAAATTTGATTTAAGGACTTGATGCTTAACTCTAAGGAAATGCAAAATACACTTAATTTATCATTTTTCTCCTCCTTTTAGGCAAAAACAAAAACACAATAGTTCTTCTCTCTCTTTTTGTACTCATAAAAAAATAAGATGACAGAGTTATAATATTGCAAACATGGAGAGATGCATAGATAACATACAAGTTTTAGTAATATTCAAATATTCTCAAATATTCAAAATGTCCAAAATGCATCACAGAGCATGTTTAAACATTAAAAACTAAGTTTTAGCAAAAATTTGGTTTGAGCAAGTACACAAATCATTTTGTCTGGAAAACTTGCAGAGATTGTTCAAAGTTATCATAGATTTTTGCAGACAAAACAGGTAATAAACATCATAAAAACATATATGAACATCTAATAGCTTCTTCTAGTCCTTAGATCAAGTTCTAGACTATCTTGTCTCCATGATATTTACCACTCATCTTTCTTTATCATGCTCAATTCCCTTTGTAAAGTGCAAAAACGGTCTTTATTTAGGGGTTTTGTAAAAATATCAGTAAGTTGATTATTTGCATCAACAAATTTGAAGCTGATATCTCTATTTAGAACATGATCTTAATGAAATGATGTCTAATTTCGATATGCTTGGTTCTTGAGTGTTGTATAAGATTTTTAGCTAAATTTGTAGCACTTATATCATCATAGTCAATTGGAACATGTTCATATTTTAAAACATAATCCAGCAAGGTTTGTTTCATCCATAAAACTTGTGTACAATAGCTATTGACAACTATATATTTAGCTTCAGTAATTGAAAGTGCAATTAAATTTTGCTTCTTTGAGTGACAAGATATTATGGAGTTTCTAAGAAAGTAGCATGCACCATTGTGCTTTTTCAATCTACTTTGCATCTAGTAAAGCCAACATCGAAGTATCCAACTAGATCAAAAGAGGGAAACTTTAGATACCACAAGCCAATTTCAATCGTGCCTGCAAGATACTAAAATATGTGATATACTGTATTCAAGTGTGATTCTTTTGGCAAGATTAAAACTGTACATGTACACATACTGAGAACATAATATTAGGTCTAAAAGCTATTAAATATAACAAACTACCTATCATGCTTCTATAAAGCTTTTACAAACATTTTTCCCATTTTCATCTTTGTCATGTTTTACGTTTGTGCATATAGTTGTAGGTCTTGTTTTGCAATTATTCATTTTAAACCTTTTCAAGAGTTCTTCAGTATATTTTGATTGATTTATGAAGGTTCCATTTTTGTATTGCTTTATTTGAAGACCTAGAAAATAATTGAGTTCTCCTATCATACTCATTTCAAATTTATTCTTCATGGAATCAATAAATTCATTTATAAGACTCATGTTAGTAGCTCTAAACATAATGTCATCCACATAGATTTGCACAATCAATATATATGACCTGTGATTTTTGATAAACAGAGTTGTATCAATTTTTCCTCTAGAAAATGTTTTGTTTAAAAAGAAGTTACTAAGTCTTTCATACCAAGCTCTAAGATCTTGCTTTATATCATAAAGAGCTTTGTTTAATTTGAAGACATGATCGGAGAATTCATTATTCTCAAAACCCAGTGATTGCTCTATATAGACTTCTTCTATTATAAAACCATTTAAGAATGCACTTTTGGCATCCATTTGAAAAAGAGAAAAATTTCTTAAAGTAGCAAATGCTAAAGCATTCTAATAGCTTCAAGTCTAGTAACCAAGGCAAAGATCTCATCAAAATCTATGCCTTGTTCTTGACTATATCTCGTAGTAACTAATCTAGCTTTATGTCTTGTTATTATTCCAGATTCATCAAGCTTGTTTCTATAAATCCTTTTAGTTCCAATTATTGGTTTATTATCAGGTTTAGGATCCATTTCCAAACTTCATTTCTTGTGAATTGGTTTAATTCTTCTTGCATAGCTTGTATCCAAAATTCATCTATTAAAACTTCTTTTATATTTTTAGGCTCTGTTTGAGATAGAAAAACTGGATTACTCATATTTCTTAAAGAGGATCTTGTTTGTACCCTATTAGAAAGTTCAGTCATTGTTAGATCTTTCGGATGTGATTTTGCATATTTCCATTCTTTAGGAAGATCATTGTTAACAGGTTCATTTATAACATCTTATTATGTGCATTTACTTCTTTATTAGTATTTTCAAGAGAAAACTTATTCAAATCATACAAACAACATCAACATCATCATTTGAACATAAATAAGGCAAAGAATCTTCAAGAGCAACATGAATAGATTTTCCTATAATTAAGGTTCTCTTATTAAACTAGAAAAATGTCTTTATCACTTTTAGCATCGAATTTAGCTACTTGTTCTTTTCCATTGTTTATAATGTAACACTTAGTGTTAAATTGATGAAAATAAGATATGTTAGATCTTTTTCCTTTCCAAAGCTCATGTAAGGTTTTCTTAAGAATTGGTTTTATGAAAACTTGATTTGATATATAACATGCAATATTTATAGCTTCAATCTAAAAATATTTTGATTAATTGTTTTCACACAATATAGTTCTAGCCATTTTAATTAAGGTTCTGTTTTTCCTTTTGGCTACACTATTTTGTTGTGGAGTTCTATGTGCTGAAAAAGTACGTTCAATGCCATATTTACTATAAAAATCATCCATTTATAGTTTTCAAAGTCTTCCCATGATCACTTTGAATAAATACAATGTTAAGACCTTTTTCATTTGGGACTTTCTTACAATATCTAAAAAAGACATAGTTTGTTTTATTTTTAGATGCAACGAAGAAAGTCCATGTATATCTAGTGAAGTCATAAAAAACAACCAAAATATATTTTTTGCCTTCTAAACTTAAAGTTTGAGTAGGACCAAATAAGTCCATATGCAATAGTTCTAATGGCCTGGAAGTGGAAATATCATCCTTAGAGTTGAAGTCTTAGTTTGCTTGTCTTATTGACATGCTTAACAAATCTTGTCTTTTTGAGAAAATATTTTTGGTAAACCTTTTTGACAAGATTCTTTTAAACAAGTTTTGAAATTACATCCATGCTAGGATGTCCCAATATTCTATGCCATAGCTAACTATTATCATTTTGAGAGTATAGACAAGTTTTATTTGATGATTTGAAATCATTTTGATTAATTTTGTAAATATTTATTTTCTATATCTTTCAAAAAAAGCTTGGCTATTGTTAATTCTTTCAATAATATGTTTGTTGGCAAGAAATGTTACTTTAAGACCATTATCACACAATTGACTTATACTAAGCAGATTATGTTTTAAATCATCAACCAGCAACATATTTTTAATAATTGAATCTTTATTTATAAGAATGTTATCTTCTTTAAGAACCTATTGATTTGTAATTATCTCCAAAGGTAACATTCCCTCGATCTTTCAAGTTTAAAGATGTGAATTTGGATACGTCTCTAGTCATGTATCTAGAGCAGCCGCTATTCAAGTACCATTTATTGTTCCTACTTGAAGATCCCCATAAAATAGATTATTAATTCTTTGGTGCCTATTTGAGTTTGGGTTCTTTTTTGTTAGGTGTAACAAGAATCTCTCTTTTGGGAACCCAAACCAGCTTGCCTTTATGATTCAAATACGTGGTCATTCTTATTACACAACTGTGTGCAATATGACTAGATTTGCTACAATAGTTGCATGTCCAATGAGTAACTTTCACAAAACAAGTTTTATGGGGCTTGCAATTACCTTCTCTATTGTAATCAATTTCATATTTATTTGAATCACACCTTTGACTTCCAAGAAGTGTGTTCAAATTCTCTTTCCTATTGGTGAACTTGACTATAGTTGTTTTTGAATCATCTAAGCTAGCTTTTAACACAATATTTCATTTTTTAGTTCTTCTAGCTCCTTTAGAATTTCATTATTAATACGGGCACATTCAACTCTATCATTACTGATAGTTTTAATTTCAAGATCAAGCAAGTCATTTTCAATTGTTTTTTTCATTGATCTTGCTTAACTCATCATTTTTACTTTTTAGCTTTTTACACTTATTATTCATCTTATCACTTTTTAATTTTATACTATTTATTTCTTCATGCAGCTTTTCATTTTCTATTTTAATTTCTTCATGCTTGATTTGAAATTTATTGGGCTCTTCTCTTACTTCCATCATTAATATTTTAAAGCATGTTGTTCTTTTTCTCTACTTTTACTAACTTACAACATACTCTATCATACATAGCATAGAACTCATCATAAGAAGAAGAAGTAGGGGAACTTACCTCATCATCCAGTGCCATGAAGCATACATTCTCATTTGAGTCACTTGAGTCATTATCATTCCAAGTGGCTATGAGTGCTTCTATTCTAAGTCCCCTTGATGCTTTTTTGAGAAGTAGATAGTACTGTTGGATGTGTCTTGGTTTGTAACATTTGAAGCAAGTTATCACATCCTTCTTTTTGTATCTAGACGAGTTGATGTCATCATCTACTCTTTTTGTCGTATTGTTGTGCCTCATGAACTTCTTAAGCTTTTGGACATCAAGATAAGTTCTTCATTATCATCATCATCATCATCGCTGGAATCATGATTTGTAGCTTTTAAAGAATAGCCTTCTTGTTTGATTCCTCTCCTTGCTTCTTAATGAGCTCATGTGTTTTGAATGCTTCAAGGAGTTCTTCTTTGCTCATAACACTTAAGTCTCGTGCCTCTTCAATGGTTGTTCTCTTTGCTTCCCAATCCTTAGGTAGTGACATGCGAAGTTTAGAATTTATTTCCAAGTTAGTGAAGTTCTTCCTAAGTTCACTCAAAGGATTTATAATGTTGATGAATCTATTATGCATCTCATCCATAGATTTATTTAGAAGAATTCTGAAAATTTCAAATTGTCTGCATAAAAGACTTATCTGTGTATCTCTTACTCTTAATGTTCCTTCATAAGTCTTTTCTAATTCATCCCATATTTCTTTAATTGATTTACATGTGCAAATTCTATTACAATCACTTTTATTTAGCCTATAATGCAATATATTCATAACTATTTCGTTCAAATCTAATATTTTCCAATCTTCTTCATTATAATCTTTTTCTTCTTTTCCTTCTATCGTTAAGGGTCTATTTTCTATGACATTTCATATTAATTTATTTTCTGCTTTTAGAAAAATTTTCATTATACATTTCCAATATGGGTAGTTACCCTTCTTAGAAGCAGTGATTATTAATAACTTGCCTGTTTAGAAACCCTAGTTCATTTGATACCATAATCTTTACTCTATATGCAACTAAAACAAAAAAATAGAGACAAGGCTTTAACACCAATAAAAATGCACTAAAGAATGCTCAATAATGGGCGTGAAGGGGGGCGAAGGGGTGGGGGTGGGGGTGGGGTGGCGTGAATTGAGTATTTGACATAAAATACACAAACAATTGATTTTCATGTAATAGATCAAATTAAACTTTAGTGGATATCAAAATAACATATTATAATATAGAAAATAAAGGAGATAGGGATAGAAAAATTAAGCCCAGATTTAATGTGGAGTTCGGTCCACTTATTACTCTCCACGGTCTACCAATGCCTCCAACAGAGGATTTCACGACCATTTTATTAATGACTAAATAAATATGCTTAAGTTAAGCAGTACACCTTTTACAACACGTAAAAAATAGAATATTTTATTTCTATCTCCATATGCTTTTTGTTAGATAGCAGATATAAAAGGAGAGCAATAGAATAGTTTGCACGCTCTTTGCAAATATTTACAAGTTAATGAACAAGAGAACAAGAAAATTAATGATTTGTTTGTTCGCAAAAATAAAAGCTCTTTTGCACTTCCTTACCTTTCTTTTTGAATCTCCTAAGGATAGAGTATTTATAGCCTTCAAACATTCAAGTGTTCATTAGAGATAATGTCTTAAAGTCGCCAAGCATTACATACATGCAATGGTTCTTTTTTTTTGCCACATAGGCTCATGTATTTTAAATTGTCATGCCCTAATGCTTGTTGTGCCTTAAAGTGTCGTGCCTTCATTTTGGCCCTCGACCAACTCTATGCTCCGGGGACTCCATTGAGCCTTGAATTCAAACTTGTTGTGCCCTAGATTCATCATGCCTTAGTTTTGACCCTCGACTAGAGCTATGTATGTTTGAGCTTCTCGTGTCTTGACTAATTAACACGTCAAGCCCTTGATGTGATTTGCAACTAAGACTATGCATTTTTTAATTTATCGAGCTTTAGACTTTTAGCTTGTCGCGCCTTGAAGAGTGGACTCGTCGAGTCCTCGACCTGACCTACAACCAATAACTCCTCATTTTCGAGCTTGTTGAGTTTTAGTCTTGAGTTTGTCACGTCTTAGTGAATGAACCAATCTATCCCTCAACTTGACTCGTGACCAAGGCCGTGCTGGAGAATTTGTGATGTGTTCCGATCTGAGTTTAACAATTAATATCCAATAATCCCTTCCTAATATCAGATCAACAATAGGCAAGTGCACCTATCAATTGTAGTAGGAATGGCTTATAGGGCGTATTCCTCGGGGCCCTGACAAGTACTACTACTCGCCCTCTTATTATTATCTAGCGATTAAGTAGATTGGATTATCTAGATTTAATCTATAATTAACAACTAAACTATATTAATTACACAGGTTCACTAAAATATTATGCAAAACACAACTTTAATACAATTTAACTCACAATAAGGCAAGGTTACTCCATCATATCAACATGAACTATAATACAAATCATCCTTTTAAGTACTTATCTGCAGAGATTCTCAATTCATGGTTCTTATTCTCATAATAAACCAATTCTAATTCCGTTTGCATCTATTAAAATCTCTCTTAAATAGATGGACAAAGCGGAATTGCTTTAGAGTATTCTAATTATCCTTAAATCTCCTTAAACATGCAGCAAATTTCCTAATAATATCTCTATTACCAGGAGTAATTTGTTCTAGTGATTTAGATCTACTCGATGGAATTGTTTCTCAACATTTTCCATCGAGATCTGATGTAGGATCATGTCGTGCACTACAATTTCCTAACTTTATTGAAGACCCATCACTAGAAATTCGTAATTAAAAAGATTAATAACAAATACATATACAATTCATGTTAATATGACTTTGTAACACCCTAATTACTATTCATGCATGCTGGGTTATGAACACAAACATGGAACAAACATAATGACAATGGAATGACACATACAATAAGAGTAAGATCAGAAAAGAAAATGAAAACCCCTTTGAATTATGATAACATAGATGTTTGTACACACACGAACACTTGGATCCAATGTCTCTCTCTCGAGTTCTTCTTGGAATCCCAACTATACTTCCACTCACTCCTAGATTTTCTTCTTCTAAGTACATGATATCCTCATCAGAATGAATCCCCCCTCCTTTATATTCAATGGGTGTGGTGTCTAAAAACACGACTTTTTACTAAAAACAAACGACTTTTCTTTCTAGTGTTCAACAGTCACACTGTTTCAAGAACACGTAAGAAAATATTAATGACCATTTCCTAGAGTCACGACCGTACAATGCACATTTCTTTGACAATTTGCATCTTGCACGGGCGTACAAAAGGGTGTACTAAGTACTGGAGTCATTCTTCAAGTGTGTACGGGCGTACAAGTATGAATGTCCTTCATTTTCCTTCCTCATCACTTCATGTACGGGCGTACAAGACCCCGTACTAGCCACTGCTTTCGTATTTTCTCCATTTTGATAATTGTACGGCCGTACATCTGGACTCCCTTTGTGGTTCTTGCTCCTTTGCTTGAATTTGATTGGATTCTTCTCACATTTCTTCATTGTATTACCAATGTGTTCAAAATTGACCTGAAATATATATATATATATATACTGATTAAGTACCTAATCTATTAAGAATCCCATCAATAAACCATAAAATAGACCCAATTTGCCATTTAAAATGATGATAAATTGTGCCTATCAATTTGTCCCTATTAAAAACC
The DNA here is from genome assembly GCA_024138025.1 of Combretum micranthum. Classification (NCBI taxonomy): domain Eukaryota; kingdom Viridiplantae; phylum Streptophyta; class Magnoliopsida; order Myrtales; family Combretaceae; genus Combretum; species Combretum micranthum. The sequence goes on from JAMXBD010003917.1 coordinate 27,831, forward strand.
TGCACAATGTTTAGAAAAACACATGTCATATACATATATATTTTAGTATATTATTCATCATCTTGTTCGACTAAGTAAGTGCAATTTACCATAATTGAATAGTTAATTGTGCAACTAATTGTCTCATCAAAATCCACATTGAACATACAAGTTCAACACCTATTGATCTATATAGGTAGTATGATCTACAATGACTTATCAATGATGTAAGACAACTTATTATTTTTCTTATGTTTCATTAAAAAAAGTACAATTTTAGTTCTTAACATTTGGATATTTTTATATTGGAGTACTCAATCTTTTATATTTTTCCATTGGAGTCATTAATGTTTTCCATTGTCTACAGATTAGGACTTCCATTAACACCATTAAGTTTTTCATCCATCATTATCACATTGGAACTCTTAATTAGTCAACAATAATTAATCAAAATAAATATAATATTATTAAATATGTTAAATCAATAAATAATTAAAAAAATTTAAATACATAAAAAAATAGATGGAACATATTACATTACAACATTTTGATCTTTTCTAAAGCCACAAAGAAGCCTCCTTTGATTGCTTGGGAATTTAAACTACTCACAAATCATTATCAACAAAAACGAAGGTGGTCCCTACCTATTTGGTAGTCCTATTTGAACGTATAATTAATACCACAATTGAGGACATCGTTTAATCAATCGATGATGAGCTAGATGATTGTATCTTGTTGCTTGTTGAAATAGTTAAAGAAAGAAGATATCATTGTGTTAACAGGAGAAGATATCAAACCATAGGATTTAATGTCTATTCTTAGACTTATGCATTTGTGATTTCTTTTAAATGGATGGTCCCCACTTATTTGTTAATCATGCTTGAACGTATAATTAGTTCCATAATTGAGGATATCGTTTAATAAATCGATGATGAGGTAGAAGATTGTACCATGTTGCTTGTTGAAGTAGTTAAAGAAAGTGGAAGATAATATTGTGTTTACAGGAGAACATATATATCAAACCATAGGATTTAATGTCTATTATTAGACTTATGCATTTGTGATTTTTTTTAAATGTATGGTTCAATTGTGATTTATCTTTTCTTGAATTCATGGGGAAAGAAATGTCTTGATGTTGCATGTATCCACTAATTGGTAAAGATAAAAAATAGGGGAGAAAGTAATTAAAAGGAATTTTTAAACTCAAATCTCAAGTGTAAACAAATGAAAAGAGTCAAATTATTGATAAACAATTTTACTATTTTATGAGTATATTGTTTTTCTTTTATTTAATTGATATATAGTAATATTATTCTTTTAAATGAATCAATGTTAACCAATCATGAATTGGCAAGTATTATCAATGATGAAAAAGTTAGCCCAAATCGTAGTTTTTACTTTGTATAAACCGGAAAACTTTAAGACTCGATCGTATTCGAAAAAATAAAAGGCTAAGGACCAAATAAAAAAAGAAATAAGCAAACATTTATAATTAAAAATGTACTTTTCCCACGTTTCATCAATCAGTCTTCTTCACCCTTCTAAGAAGTCTATGAAAATCACAAAGATAGCACCAAGCCCTATCTTTGGATTGGCCATGGCTTTGCAACTTCTATCAAGCCTCAGTCATTGACGAGATCCATCGCAGGTGTGATGTCTGATTGCCGTGCCGGCCGCATGCCACGCAAGAATCGGCATCTCTTTGTCAAAAGTTGATTGGTAAGGAGAAATTCTTTATTATTTTAGTAACTTTGGGCATTCTTAATAAGATGGGATTGAGTTGACCTTAGAGTGATCTCTACGATGAGAATTTCCACAAGCAACAAATTTAAGGCTGTACAAGATTTGGCAGCACTACGAGTTTTTAAAAAAGAGTAAAATCATTCTTTTGTTGCTTTTGAGTTTCTTTTTTACCTGATATCCACGGCTCTTGATTACTTCGTATGGAATATGGGGTTAATTTAGTTGATATTAAAAAAATATATAAGAAATTATCTTGAAATAAAATAAAAAGTTTAAAATTTTGTTGTGTTTATTTATTAACTCTCCAAGGTAGGGATAATTATGAAAAGATGTAAACTAAATTAATGAATTGCTAATGCATAATTAATATTTGATGGTTTTATTTATTTTTTCTTTTTTGTTATTATAACAAAGAGTGGGAATTCAACCTACGATTTCTCACTTGACAAAACAAGAATATAATACTATTGATAATAACTACTTCACACAGAAAGTCAAATAGCCATTCATGTCCATCCATGTGAGTAGGATAATTATTATAATTATTACTTAATTAATTTTTTGGCACGTAACTTTATACATTATATTATATCACTCCATTAATTAATATACTTCTTCTTTTCTATAGCAGTTTTGGTTTGAGTGCAATTCTTACATATGTCCGATCACCTAAATCAAATGAAATCGTATCAAATCGTGCACAGTTATTCATTTCCAATCAAATACATTTGGCCTGATTGGCATTATTGCAAGTTTGTTTATTTCAATTTATTAAAGGATAGAAAATTATCAGGAAAAAAATTTATTAATCTTAAAAGAACTATAGATTAATTATCCATATTCCAAATAATTAATTAAGGAATTAAGTAATTATTGAAGAACCTCAACTAAACAATTAATTTTAAATGCACAACCACAATTGGTGGAATCAAGAGCATCTCAGTCAAATAATAAGTTCTAACTCTAAATTAATAATCGATTCCAAAGAGTCCAATTTAAATTTGCCGATTCTCTAGCTATTGAATTTTTTTTTTTTTTTTTTTTTTTTTTTTTTTTTTTTTATATCTTGATTTTCATGTTTTCATATACAAACCTTCTAAGTTCCCATTATAGCAGCGATGTCAACTACGAACTTAATTAAATATCTAGCTTTATTCAAGAAGCCATTATACGCTTTAAAATAAGATACAAGAATCTAAAACCAAACTATAAATTAGTTGAATATAATCTTATCTTTACGTCCAGATTTCAAGATTAATTTGTATATATCCAATCTTCATGAATATAATCCTTTTACATGATTTTTAAATGGAATTTAGAATTATTTCAAATTTCTTTTCTTTTCTTTTTTTTTTTTTGTGTGTTGTAAAGAATTTTTTGCGAGTTACTTATTTAAAACCAAATGGCCTGGGATACACACTTCAGTTAGAAGAGATACAAAATCCATCTCCACTCATCAAAACCTTCTCAAATTTCATGTGAGTGTACAATATAGCAAATGAATTGTATCTTAAGAGTTGAAAGATGATTATAATGAGTTTCTAAATCTCATCAGTCTTGTGACCCCGTAAGTTCACTGTCCATCTCATGATGGTGAAGTTTTAAGTTTGCAGAATTTCGATGTCCAAAACATACATTATATTATCCTTGGAGACTCAAATAATATTTGCAAGAATATAAACCTAATACAATAAATAGGTAATTAACATTTGTTAGATCCGCACTAATTCGACCTTAACTAATTCGACTTGCACTTTTTAAAAAACACTACAACCACTAAACTAAACTTAAGAGGAGGGATGAATTGAGTTTATGATTAAATTTGCTTTTTCTTTTCCAAATTTAATGTCCAAAAGGTGCATTTCATCAAGATAAGGTAAAGACAACAAACCAAAATTTAACATGGAATTTCGATTGCCTCTTACTTAATTACCAAATGCCTTTAATGAAGGATTTCAATATTTTATTTATCATAAATTATTTCTCTCAAAGAACTACATGCAAACACTATCACAATTATCTTACAATATAAATCATTTAAGTTGTGCCCTTTTTTACAAAATGCAAATTGACCCTCAAGGCACCACTTGTATTCTTACCAAATCGCTCAACAAACTCAATAGTAGTGCCTTACAATAATTTGCGATTATTATAATTAATAGCACTACTCAAGTCGTATAAGGGGATATTGCAAATACAAAGAACAAATTCAATGAAGAATGGATTACAAAGTGTTTGTTTGCAAATTAATAGCCCAACTATCTTTTTCACAATTTGACTAAGGTCTTCCATTTATATTTTCTTCAACCAATTTGGTCATTGGAGATTTTCACCCTATTTTCCCTTACGTTAAATATCTCCAACAGTTAGTTGTTAGAGCATAGTGTTGATAGTAAAGTATAGGCCATAACCCACTTAGCTCACCACTGTGTACATGGGCCCTAAAGCATAGAAAATCATTTACCTTGCCAACTCAAGAGGGATCAAGCCCAATGACACCTTGGGTGTCAACCTAGAGAGGAAGCTCAAGGAGTTACTCAGATCACCAATAGAAAGGACCAGGGGTGACCTCTCCGTGAGATTGTCCCTATGACAACCCTCAAGCATGCCTACGAGCTACCACCACAAGACTAGGCTCACTAACAATTTGTCTCCATGAACTCGTTTAGGCTCAATAGCGACAAAATACCCACATCCTACCTTGGAATCGGGAGGGGGACATCATCAGCTCAGCCACATTCCACATAGCCATAGCTCCTCAAGCTCGAGTGCCCCCATTACCTAAGGTGGGAAGTCAGCTACTAAGTGGAGATTCACCATAACAGAAAAGATCCGGTAGAGTGGACCCTATTTTGGTATGATCATGAATTATAATTGACCCTTTCTCCTGAGGGGAAGCAAAGAGACTTTTTGGTTTTAGTGAATACTCCTTTAACAAATTTCTAGAGAAAAACCTATAGATTGACTTAAGCATCGGAATAGCTGCGCCAAGTAACCCCCTGGTGCACTTTTAATTGCTTTTTTGTGTTTGTAGGAAGCTAACCTCCGCTAGTGGAATCAGCTCGTGCAGCACCCAACTCTGTCTATAAGAAACAACCTCTTCTTTTCCCTTCATGTCATCTTCTTCACTTAAGCCTTTGATAAACCATAACCTTCTTATGAGACAGAAACCCATATCAAGTAAAAAGCAACTCCTGACATCAACGATGCTGAGACCTCAATGGAGTGAAAACTAGCTTGACCTAGTTTCCACTCACCTAACAGCTGCTCCGATAGTTGATAAAACTCATGAGCTACAAGACCCATAACCATCTGTTATGGGTAATGCCTATTTTATGGACCCTGGACATATCTTGGAGCTTGAGAGCCTATGCAGACAACTAGTCTATGAGAACATTGAAAACTAGCATTCTAATGCCCTCCTATAAGCTAGAATTATAGAATTAGAAGGGTTGAGGAACTTGCACTTGGAGGAGCAGGCTTCCAACGCACAATGGAGCAATTCCCCAACCCAATCACCCACAAAGCGTAAGGAGGCATCATCTCGGAGAAATCATTAGCATATCACGACACCATTGGGGGCTAATGCCTTCACAAAAGCTCGATCCTATAGCTTGAGGCCAACTCTAAATGTGTATCAAAGACCTATTATATTTAGGAGCCTAGTGAGAGCTCTCTCCTACAGTCCGCAAGAGTCGAAGATAACTCAACTCCAAACTTAAACATCTTTAGATCGCCATATGAAGGGCGGAGTAGGTCCTGGCTCAATTCGAGCTCATAAAGACCAAGTACTCACTCACCTTGTAATAGGGGCCCATCTAAGTTGTGAGAAGGAACATGCCCTAGAGTAGATCGGAAACATGACGAGGAGGTTATCAACCATCAAAAAAAGCTTTGGGATTGGGTCTACTCCCAAGACAATTCTAGAAAAGATACCCTTTGTGGCTGAGATCCAGTTGGAGGTGCTCCCTACCAAGGCTTGACTTCTGGACTTAGAATCTTACAATGGATCTAGTGACCTTGAAGATCATATCGCCCAGTTCCAATCCACCATGGCAATATATAAAGTCTCAAACACCATTTGTTGTAAGACCTTCCCCACCACCTTCCGAGGAGCAGCTTGAATATGGTTCAATTAGCTCGAACCCAATATGATCAGCTCGATAGACCAGCTCATCGACCTTTTCATAGCCCACTGTATGGCTGGTTAGCCACTAAAAAAGAACGCCTCCTATCTATACACCATCCGAAAAAAGCAAGCCGAACCCTTAAGGGATTACTTAGTAAGGTTCTACCAAGTATGCCTAGAGGACCTAAATTTGAATTAGGGCGTAGCCATCAAAACCATCAAACGAGAAGTCCTTGTAGATAGCCCCTTCTTTGACTCTATTTCAAAATGTCAACTCACCACACTAGAGCATGTAAGAAAGAAGGTGTAGAAATACATTCAACAAGAAGATACCATAAGTTCCCAGAAGGAGATCAACAATAAGATTGAGATTACTCGAGTTGGACGAAACTAGATCGAGACAAGGGGCGCCTAAGAGATCCCTACAACTCAACAACCAAAACGATGTCCATCCAAATCACATGGATAGTGACAAGAGAAAACTCTTCCTGATGTATGACAAGTTCACCCCTTTGAAGCTACCTATTCACGACATGTTCCTTAAAGTAAGAAACCATGGCCTCTTACTAGCACCTCCCCTAATGAGGCACAGCTTGAAGCGAAAAGAACCAAGAGAATATTACAAGTATCACCACAATTGCATGCATGATACAAGGAACTATTGGCAACTTAATAGTGCCATCAAAGATGCCATACGACGTGGCTGGCTGAAATAGTACATCGATGATGATGCTATGAAGCCTGGGCCACCTACCCAAAAGTGCAAGACTTATGAGAAAGAGAAAGAGGCTGGCACTCACAACTTTGATCGACCGCGACCCACTCGAGAATGTTGAACCATGTGGAGGTTACAATCTTGTTTTAATGAGAAAATGTATTGCAGACTTTGTAATCCAAACATTGGTAGTTGTTTTGAGGGGCAAAGGCTAGCTTGTTTTGAGAGCTTATAAATAGAAGTATTTGTTGTGTTTTTATAAAAGAAAGTAGAGTTTAATAGGATGATATTATATAAAAATATTTTCTTAACTTGTATTTGTTTTTGTTAAGTGAATAGTGCCATAGTCGATTAATAAGCTAATATTATAAGGCACTATTCACATGTTTTGTTTGAGTATTTTAGAGAAGTTTCCTTATGTTTGAAGCAATAGATGAAGTTCCCATGTGTTGAGGCATCGAGTGAAGTCCTCTTTGTGAGACAATGTGACGTTCTACTCATGGTAAGCATTTGTGAAGCCCTCGTGCGTGTGGCAATTTATGGTTCATGGAGATTAGGGAGTAGGCCGAACTCTACATGAAATGCCGGTGTGATCTTCTTCTTCTTTTGTCGCTTTATTATTATTATTGTTGTTGTTGTTGTTTATATATGTTGTCATGCTTGAATTAGGCTTTAAGTTTTTAAAAGAATTTAATATTAGGCATAATTTACTTTTCCTAGGTATCACTTAATTTTTACAATTGGATGATATTATGTGAAATACTCTCTCAAATTGTATTTGTTTTTGTTAAGTGAATAGTGCCATAGTGAGATTAATGAGCTAATATTATAAGGTACTATTCATATTTTTTGTCTGAGTGTTTTAGTGATGTTCTCTCGTGTTTGAGGCAATAGGTGAAGTTGTCATGTGTTGAGGTATTGAATGAAGTCCTCTTTGCGAAGCAATGTGAAGTCCCACTTGTGGTAGACATTTGTGAAGTCTTCGTATGTGAAGTATTGTTGTGAAGTCCTCTTTGTGAGGCATTGTTTGAATTGAATGAAATGCGCAAAGTTTTCATTAAGAGAGACAATTTGTAGACCGTGGAGACTAGGGGGTAGGTTGAACTCCATGTTAAATGCCCGTGTGATCTTTTCCTTCCCTTATCTCTTTATTATTATTATTGTTGTTGTTTTTGAATTGAGCATAAAATTGTAAAGGAGATAATGGTTGGTTAAGTGAGATTAAAATGAGTTTAGAAACCTGCCTTTTAGCTTCCGCTTCTGCATATGTATGTGAAAAAAGTCTAGTCGTTTATTGTTTTTAACAATTGTATCAGAACTGGTCTCTAAGGTTAATGCTTAATTGCATCTTATAGAAATGTTTTTGTAGTTTTTCAAAACAATAGGCTTGTATATTTTGTGCTAAAAATGACTTGTTTATTAAATGTAATTTATATCTTTTAGTTGAGCATCATATCTTAACAAAATGAGTTTTTACTTGGAATGCTTAATCAAGGGTTAATAAGTTGTTTATTACATGTAACCTAGGAAACTCTAATTAAACATCTTTTATAAGTGTGCTTCTACTTGAATGCTTAATTGAGGGGGAGCAATATTGTGCAATAATTATTCTCATAAAAAAGGGGAGATTATTGAACCATATAGAGGTTACAATCTTATTTTGATGGGAAAATGTATTGCATAAATACTCCACAACTTAGTTAAGCTACATTTAATAAGTAAAATTGTTTTTTATATGCTTGAGCTTCATTGTGCAATATATGTTTGTTTGCATTTATTGTTACAAGTTTCTTCAAGTATGTTTTAGAACTTGATTTCTTCAAAATCTCTTAAAGGTCAAAATATGAAAGTTATAAAGCTCTCTATAAGCTTTTCATAGCATCTTGAATCATCTCAATTAATGTTTGGATGAGAAACATCTCAATTGAAGTCTAGATGAGAAAGTTATGGTAAAATATGAAATAGTATCAAAGTGGTCAGAGGTGATCACAGGCAAGATTGCGCCCTCGATTTTAGGCTCAATTTAGACTAACTTGCTAGTAGGATCTCTCTAGGTCAAGAATTATCTGTTACAGACTTTGTAATATGACCATTGGTAGCTGTTTTGAAGGGCCACAGTAGCTTGTTTGAGAGCTTATAAATAGAAGTGTTTGTGGTGTTCTTATAAAAGAGAGTAGAGCTTAATAGGATGACATTATGTGAAAATATTCTCTCAAATTGTATTTGTTTTTATTGAGTGAATGATGTCATAGTGAGATTAATGAGCTAATATTGTAAGATACTATTCACATGTTTTGTTTGAGCATTTCAGTAAAGTCCTCTTAAGTTTGAGGCAATAGGTGAAGTCTAAATGTGTTAGGGCATTGAGTGAAATTCTCTTTGTGAAGCAATGTGAAATCTTACTTGTGGTAGGCATTTGTGAAGTCCTTGTGCATGGGACATTGTTGTGAAGTCCTCTTTGTGATGCATTATTTTAATTGAATGAAATGCGTAAAGTCCTCCTTAAGGGAGGAAATTTGTCGACTGTGGAGACTAGGGGCAGACCGAACTCCACCTTAAATGCCGATGCTATATTCACCTTCCCTTATCTCTTTATTATTATTATTATTGAAAATTTTGAATTGAGCATAAAATTGAAAAAAAGATAATAATTTGTTAAGTGAGAGTAAAATAGGTTTAGAAACCTGCCTTTGAACATTTGCTTCCGCATATGTATGTGTAAAAAGCCTAGTCGTTTATTGTTTTTAATAAAGAATACCACAGTGAAATCAACACCATCATAAGAGGGCCTTTGACCTCAACTCAGGTAAGACTGTAGTTAGACCCAAGTGGATCACAACAAGTAAAGAACCTTGGATCTAAAAGAGCTAAGGTCAACACCTCCATCTCTTTTAGTGACAAAGACTTTGAAGGAATCCAAACCCCCTATTATGATGCCTTAGTCATCTTAGCTCGCATATTGGCTGGAGAGTTAAGATAGTGCTAATCGACACTAGAAGTAGCACCGACATCCTTTTCAACCAAGCTTACGAGCAAACGAAGCACGAGTCCTAACCAAAGCTAAGGCCATACGATCACGAATTATATGGTTTTGATAACCAACCTATTCGACCTCGAGAATCATCACCTTGCCCTTTGAGCTCGGTAACAAGGAGCATTTTGCTACACACCAGATTGATTTCCTCGTAGTCAATTGCTGGTCTCTATAAATGCAATACTAGGAAGAGCGCAATTGATATTTAACATGACTGTCTCATAACCCCATCTTAAGGCTAAGTTTCTCACCCCTACATGGATATGGGTATGCTGAGGAGACCAAGAATAATTTAGAAATTATACATAAAGTCTTTAAAAGGGGATCACGTGTGCGTAATAAACGTCGAATAGGAGGATCAACTCAAACACTACAGTGAACCTGTCACGCCTCAAAGGGTACCCAAAATACGATAGTCCACTATAGTCAATATTAAAGCTGAAGTATGACAACCTTAGTCATCCCAAAAGTTTCGATATCAAGTGTAAGGCATACCTTTACGATCATAGAGAACCATGCTTTGAAACAAGTTTTTTAAGAAGATATGCATAATAGCGATTGAGAATGGAAACAATAACATTGAAGCTTAATCATAATATAAGGAGTCTTATAGATATTTAAGGGCCATTCCCCTAACAAAAATATATATAGTTCATCAAAGTATATCTTTTAAAAGAAATACACTGAAATTTTACTTAGAAGTCTAAGTCTATATCTAGTCATTAACTTCTTTCCAAAAGCTCTTGAATCCAAAAGATGGTACCTGAGTGAAATAGCTCATGGGCTTCAACCATAGATAAGGGTGTTTGCTCTAAAACACCCTTATCTAACATGACCATCTCTCTACCATTTACCTTCCTTTTCTTACTCATGAATTCTTTCAAAAGATCGCTTGTATTGAGGTAATTGCTCTAAAACATCAACAAAAGGAATATTAACCTCCTGCTTCTTAAATACCTCTAGGAATTTTTCATACTCATCATCATTCTTCTTTCTTGATCTTCCTAGAGAAGGAATTGATGGCATGTATGGCTTAACAGTAGGCTCAGTGACTACAAGAGTATGCTCCTGTTGTACATCTTCCATTTGATTTGATGTAGAAGCCAAAGTCTCTTCTTTCTCAACTAGCTTGCTTATCTTTATACTAATTTCATTTACTGGCTCAATTAGGATAGAGGGTTTCACAATATTTGCAATTTGCTTAACTAATTTCTCAAACCCCTCCATAGTCAAATTTGCAAGCTTTTTAATAGCTATTTCCCAAGCTGGCTTTTCTTCATTCATATTAACCTCATTAGCCACTATAGAAGTGCTTTCTAGTTTCTCTACACTAGACACAACATTCTCTTCTTTCTCTTCTTCTTGCCTTTGATTGTCAAATGTGGTGTCTTTTTCTTTTCCATCACTAAGATTCTTCTAATCTTCACTTGAATTAGCAAGTCGAAAAATAGATGATACAAATTTAGTCAAACCTGCTTCCTGAGTCTCTAATTTCTCTATGATAACTTGTTGCTTCTCAAATTTTGCTTCCCACTTTTGCTCTAAACCCCTTATAATTTCTTCAATACTTTTCTCTTTTCCTGGAACTAGAGTAACTAAATTTTTAGAAGATGAAGCAGTGTTCCCTAGATTTGGAATCTCACAAGTATGGTGATACTCATGAGTTGACATATTGGGATAAATTTCTTGCATACCAGCTTGACATTGAGAGCTATCATGTGATCCATTACACCACAAACATACTACTAGAGGGGAGAAGTATGGATCGATGTATTGACTTCCTATAAGTTCTTCCATTATTCTAAATGACATTTCCATAAGCATGTTTGTTAATTGCTTTGCAACAGCTGACTCTAACATCATCTTATCATAGGCTCCTAATCCACTAAGGAATACCAACAATTGAGACCAAATAGTTAACTCATAATAAGGGTATTCATGCATCGACAGCTGACTCTAACATCATCCTATCATAATCTTCTAATCACCTAAATGAGAATATTTCTGTTCTAAGCTCTAGAGTACAATAATATAGGAAGACTAGTGCTTGTTGATCACCCATATCTTATCTTCGCTCAAAATTTCGTTGATTACTTGGTGTTCAACAAAAACTTCAAGCACCTAAAAAGAGAAAAAGAAAGTGAGTAGAATGTACAATTGAACCAAAGACTAGTATTCACAAAATAATGAAGAAATAATTTGCAATTTTTTTTTTCAAATTTTGCAATTTTTTTTTAGATTTTTCAAATAAAAAGCCTAGTCTACATATGTCCTAAAAGATGAAATTAGCATGAATCACTCCCCAGCAATGGCACAAAAAACTGATCACGTTTTTTCTACATGTGCTTTATAAAACTCTTTTTAATCTCTTTTAAAATTCCTTTAAATGCACAAATATTTACAGGCCAATGTACCGGGCATGTGTATAGTAATAAAACTTTGGTGAATACCATGTCGTGTCTACAGGAAGTGAAGATTAGCTTTCAATTATATTAGTCCTAATTGTAGTTGGGCAAATCAATGTGATTTTTTTTTTTTTTAGATAAAACTAATCTATGAAGATATGAGATTTCTAGCACCATTAATTGAATTAGGTTAAGAGCCAACAGATCAGACTAACAATCGAATGTATGCAATGACTAGAATATATTTGCAAATCTAAATTGTTAATGGATTTAGCATTTCAAGCAATTAAACACTAGATGAAAACTCCTTTTTCCATAGAAAGTGATTATCCTAAATTAACCAATCAATATTCCCTGATCCTAAGAAAGTGATTAATTGACTAATCTTTACAAATTTACCAAATCCTAATTGAATTTAATCCTTATCCTTATGAGATTTGTAATCCAAATTAGCTAATCACATAATCGATTAGAAAAGAATGTCCTAATTACAATCCTAACCTAACATGAATTCCAGAATTAATCTAAAACACATGATCAGTGAAATAGCATCAACAACTCGAATACAAACAACAATTCAATCAATAATAGATTTCATCAGCTGAATAATTCAAATCATCAACTCAAAACCATAATAATAAGATCAATAGGAAACAAGTATTGAACACCATCCATAAAATGAATATAAGAAAAGACGAAATCATCTTGTCAAGAAAATCCTATTTTTAAATCCAAATTCAAATGATGTTTTCCACTTGTTCTTGGTATGAAATCCGCAATAAAATTAAAAAGAAAAGCTTTCTTGTGCCTAAGCCCTAATTTAGATCTAAGAGCAAGGAAAATAATCTCTCAATTTGTGCTAGGGTTCTCCTCTCTCTTTCACAAGATCCAACAAGAGAATTTATATGAAAAGTCGCGTAGAGACTTAGGCCGCGACCTTTAATTAAAATTACCTGGCCCTCAATGAAAAAAAAAAATTATTTCCAAAACAAGATGGCAACCAGCTTTGAAGCAGCTTCAATGGTTTTGGGTCTACACCAGCTCAAGGCCGGCAACGTATATCTTCTATTTGCCGGCATACAGGTCTGGAATTGAAGGTTGGTTCGTTTTGTTTTTAGGCCGACTATGTAGTTTTATTTTATGAAGGCTGGCATATATTATATTGAAAGTTGGCAGCTTTGATTCTTGTTTTGCCAACCTTGAATGTTCAATTCCCTATATTTGTAAAAATCTCCTCTCAATTGCTTGTATTTATATCATAATTCCTTAAATACTTGAAATATCACAAAAATCACACATAAGTATCATTTCCTTATGATTTCTATAAAATCAATAATAATTTAGCACAATTTGTTCAATGAAAAGCGAGTATAATATAACTTTATCGCCATTGACCATGTGGGGGCTAGATATTATTAATCCTTCCCTCCTTCAACTGGACAAAGGAAGTTCATCATAGTTGGGTGCAACTATTTACAAAATGGGTAGAAGCCAAAGTAGTGGCAAGGGTCATGGATAAGAATGTTTAGTATTTTCTCTACACAAATATCTTACTTAGATATGGAGTTCCAAACTGAAACCTCCAAATGAAAGAAGTTATATATGAAATAACATTTACATAACAATCCGGCCTCTCATAATCCTGATCCAAACTGAAACCTCCAAAAAGAAATTTAAATTCAGTAGGGGTCATGGGATTTTTATTAAAAAAAAAAAAAAACACTCTGCCCTCTTGTGCTGATAGAGCTCGAGTAACTTCTTTTTAAGAGTAACTTCCCTCAAGAGCTCAGGTAACTCCCTTTTAAGCGTAACTCCCATCGTAAGCTCAAGTAACTTCCTCTTAAGGTAACCCCCCTTATAAGCTCAAGTAACTTCCTATTAAGGGTAACTCCCTTTGTGACCTCGAGAGAACTTAATCAGCTCACTCAATAAAGTCCTCACCCTACTCTTGTCCTCAACAAAAGCAACATCCTCGAGCATTTCCTAATCAATAGCTGAGTTAGTCCACTTAAGAGCCCACTCTACCATAACTTCAATAGGGCCTCCAACAATAATGGTTGCCATCCAATCTCTAGTAGCAACCGTCCTAACCAATTCAAAGTTGCTACTAATCTTAATTACCTCAACCTTTAGAGATGCTTGACTAATTGGGGAAATGGCAACCAGAGGAAGTTGAGGCACACTTTAAACCTTGGGAGAACGAGGGCATGGTGGAATATGCATGAGTTGCACACTTTGTTAGCAATAGAAGCCTCCTTATTATGCTGATCCCACCCATGAAGACGTGTTAAGACACGATTTGAACCTCCTCCACAACAGGAATTGGACGACTTGCTCCCTACCACCAACAAGTTGTCTCATCGAAGGTGCCTTTTATTTTACCAAAGACTTCTTCCTCTTCTTGGTCGATGGCATAAGAGAATCTTGTTGATGTTTATCATCTCCATTTGCACACTTGGAAAAGAATAATAACAAAAGCACTAGCAAAAAATAGATAAAACTTGCTAAGTTGAGCTTAGCCATTCTATAAAGAAACGAAACAAATCTCAACAGACAAAAGCACTCCTTCTGCTAGAGCTTTAACTAACAGGCATTGGGAGGTGGGGAGAGAGACAAAGGCTACATCTAGAAAAACTAATCCACACCTCAAGGGACCACAATACTATCGCCTTCATTAAATGGTACCCCATCCAAAAAGTTTAACACTACCAGCTCAGCATTGAGACGTCTCCTACTTTGCTCCCCCATGAGCTCATTTGTAACCTTTTGCCTCTTGGCATCATATGACCTTAACTTTAGACACTTATGACCACAGATAGGCTCACACTAATCTACCTAAAAGTCAATCTGAGCACCTTCTCTCACGTTGACCACTCAGAATTCCTTCTTCCAATCTCGTGCATTCGAGCTGGTAAGCCCATTGAGGAGCTCGAATGGGCTCTTCACCCGCTTAATAAGGTATCACCACCCGAATTTAGACCTTTTGTAAGAATAATGAGTAGGGGTGGGTTCCATATAGATGCCAAAGCACATGACCTCGAAGGCCACTAAAATGCACTAGGCGTTAAGTAATAGCTGAGCAGGATATAGCCTATGGAACTTGAAAACTCCCTCTAGAACAGGGAGAATGGCACCCTCAAGCTAAACTTAAATGCCCTTTTATAGAGGGAAAAAATTTACCTGCTGAGAAGGCAAACTTGGTCGAAAGCTGAAGGCACTGAGATCTCCTATTCTTGAGAAACCCCCCACATCTCCCCTTGTTGAATCGCCCAGAGGATCTCTTTTGTGATTTTGCTGGCAATCCCATCAAGACTAGGGCTATTTGTTGCTTTAATATGCAGAGGGACGAAGACTTTCTTTTCCAACCAATTTGAAGGATACTCATTTTACTCGAAATCAATGGACTTTCTTAGCCAACTTGGCGTACAACCTTGAATTCGTGATGGCACGTTTCTTTGTTGGCATCACGATAATTTTGTTTCCCTCTTCTTTACAGCCACTCATGGAAGTCGAACTTTCGCTTGCCGACCTATCCTCTCCACCTAAGCTCGAATACCCTAAACTTATGCTCTCTCCTACCTCACCTCTCCCCACTTCATTTACAGCCCGTTGCAATCTACCTTTAAAATCACGAGAGAAAGATTGGGTATCAAAAGTACCTGAGCTTTAGTTTTTTCTTTCAAAAACTGGATAGAGAATTTCCATGAAGAACTCCCGCTAGTGTGTGTCTATATAATATATATATTATATATATATATATAAGGAACATAAAGGGAAACCAAGCGAACGCCAACTACCTAGGACATGGGAACCGTGTAGTCTGCACATCATGGACCCACTAGCATCGCCACATGTTTGGAACAATCATCATGTCTGTTACAACTTGTGTCATGTTTCTCAAAAAACCCTACAGGGATTCCTCAACATGCCTCGTCGAGATATATAACAATGTCAACTCTTAAGGGGATGCCGCTTAAATGAAAGAGCATCGATAGATGACTTACTCTCTTCGTCCTCACACAATGAGAGTAGGGGGGATAAGTGTTGATAGTGAAATATAGACCACAACCCACTCAACCTACCACTATATATGGGCCTTAAAGCCTAGAAAATCATCTACCTTACAGTTCAAGAGGGATCAAGCCTAATGGCATCTCAGGTTGCATCCTAGAGAGGAAGCTCGAGATATGACTCAGATCATTAATAGAAAGGATCAGGGGCAACCTCTCCATGAGATAGTCCCCTACGGAAACCCTCAAATACGCCTATGAGCTATTATCATAAGATCGGGCTCACTAATGATTTACCTCCATGAAGTTACCAAGGTTTCATAGCCACAAAATACTAACATCCCACCTCAGGATCGGGGAAGGGACATCATTGGCTTAGCTATACTCTACGTAGCCACAACTCCTCCAGCTTGGGTGACTTCATCACCTTGAGTGCTAGGTTAGCTACCAAGTGGAGGTTCGCCATAACAGAAAAGATCTAGTGGACCCAATTTTGGTATGACTATGGACTATAAATGACCCTTCCCCCTGAGAGACACTTTTTGGTTTTAGTGAATACTCCTTTAATAGATTTCTAGAGGAAAACCTATGGATTGACTTAGATATCGAAGTAATTGTGCCAAACACCACTCGATACACCAGCGATTCCTTTTCTTTATTTGCAGATAGCTAAATATGAATTATTTTCCAATCTTTTTATGGATTAATCATGAAATAATTACATGTGTTTTGGTTTTTTTCCAAACACACTATCTGTGTTATTTTTCCTAACAAATAAGTGACCTATCTTTTATCTAAAAGCGTCAATATTATTAAATACTATTTGAGGGACATATGTTAGTGCCTTATTAGTATAATAAAATTAAATAGATAAAAACATGAACAAATAAAATTAAATAAACAAAACATTAAAATTATTTTCAAAAAGCCAAAAAATAAAAAAAAACTCTAAAATTATTTTTTAAGACCAATAAGATACTAACATACCTTCTTATAAAACTTTCAAATAATGTTAACACATTTAAATAAAACTAGAGTCGATATTTATAAAGAGAAAAAAAAAACATATATCATGCAAAAAAATTAAAACACAAGTAAAATTCCTAAAATTAACCTTATTTTTATCAACTTAATCCTTTCAACTCTCAACTTCTTTTGATTTCAGATTTGTATCTACAACATTGGTGATTAGACAAGTATTAACAACAGCTTGGTTGGGTCCTATAACATAACGACAATAACAAAATCTAATTAATGGGTTGACATAGACTCTAAATGAAAATACAACCTAATTTCAAATCGAACTCTTAATCTCTAACTTTTTTCTTTTTTAAGTAGAATACGAACTTCAACAAAACTGACAAGTGTTTGAAGCATATAAAATATTTATTCAAGTTTATTAAAAATAGTAGTAGGGAAAAGAAAAGAAATAAAACACTTGTCATCACCATAAGAAAATTGCATGTCACGACAAATTAAGATTAAGCCCAAAAGTTTACGTGCCCAGCAAAGAGTAGGGTAAGTTTCACTAGCATACCTGAACATTTTGAATATAATGGAATTATACCTAAACAAAATTTTTGCCCAAGAAAATACTCAAACCTTTTAAAAATTGTAGCAATCATACCTTTGGTTAGAATCCGAGCAATTCTTAAGTGAGATGTTAACGTAGATAATTTCTCTCTCTTAGCTGGCACTCATTGTCACTATAAACCCCCAAATTTTCAAAATCGGTTTAGCATAAAACCCTAAACCGGAAGTCAAACGGAACCTTAAAGGTCAACAAAACCCTAGTTTACCGTATCCAACTAAATCCGGCATTGCCATTTTCTTTGGCCCTAGAAAACGAAGTTGGGATAATCAGCTAGAATAGTTCGTAATAACCATAGGTTTTATAAAAATTTCAGTTTTGCAAAATTCGGGTGTCCTTCGAGCCCGATCGGACACAGTTCTCGAAAAATGTGTCCAGAAGTCCGGAATAGTAAAAATATTCCGAATACACCGTTAGACTCGTAAAAATATAAGTCTTCCAAAAATATCAGTTTCATAATTTTTCGGCAAGTAAAAATAACAGATATAGCTATTATACGCGTATTTTCTTACTACCGGTACTTTAATTGTCATATCTACTTTACATTACACTATATATTACTATTCTACACTATTCTTTTATCTCTACTTTTTCTTACACCTATTCTTACACTCTACATAACCTATAAACTTAACTTTTTACCTTTCCCATAACTTTATATACATCTACCTTACATATTACATCTTTTATTTCTTCAAAAAGTCAAAAAAAATAAAACAAATACCCCTCCCCCATGCATGGCTGACTCCCCCCTCTCTCAATGCCCTCAAATTGTTTTAATTTTACTTTATTTTAATCACACAAAAATCACTCCTCAATTTCCTATAAATACCCCCCTTCTCTTTCACTTCTTTCACACCACTTCTACACTAAAACTACTCTCTCAAAATCTCTCAAGAATTTCTCTCCAAGAAGTTCTTTCAAGAAGTCCTCTTTAGCTCATCTCCTTTAGGTAAAAATTCTTCAAGAAGTTTCCATGTTCATCTACTTAGTATGAACTTAATGTATGTTTTCTAAAACCATGAAGGTTAAGAAAGCAACAATAGGTTCATACTTTGTTTTTGTCCATAATCATAATTCCTTTATGTTCATGTTTCTTTTATATTCATCTCTTATGTTCATTATGTCTCTTTTATGTTCATAACTATCTACTATATCTATATAGCTATATATACTATTTAGAGCATATAAGCTCATGATCTTGCAATTTATTTACCTTTCATGCAATTTATTTACTTCAGTGCATTTTATTTATTCCAAGTTGTTTTTAAGACTAGTCTCTAGTCTTAGACTTGTCCTCATCAAGTCAAAACAAGTTTTTCTTCCTTTCATTTTATTTCATTATGGGACTAGTTTACTTCTTAGTCCCGGGAGTCTTGAAAAAGCTAAGACTCCAATACTTGACTTTATTATTTATGCTTTATGTTACTTTGTTTATTATTATCCTCATAATCATGTTCCTTTAGATTGTTGTCCAAAAAAATTCTATTTTCTAAAGATAATTAAACAAAAGAAGGATTTTTGTCACTTGAAAATAAGTTTATGAAGCATAAAATATATAAGATAACAAAAATAAACTCAATCATTTTCATGATACAAAAAGAACTCACTATAATTTTATAAACTACTTTTGCTTTGAAAAGCTACCAAAATCTTTATTATTCCACCTTGTTTTTCAAAAAGAAAATATTTTGTTCTTTTCATAAAAAGATAAATAAGATGAATGGCTAAGGAAATTTTTTTCAAGAAAAGACCTTTACAAATAGGAAAAGGAAATCTATGATTTGAAAAAAAAAATAAAGTTATTCCTTTTCAAAGTTACAAGAGGAAATAATAATATTTTAGAAACTAGTTTTTCTACAAAAAGTCCTTAATTGTTCCACATTGTTTTTATGAAGAAAATAAATTTTCATGCATGAATGATTTTATGAAAAACATAAGATATGAGAAAAGAATGAGAAATTTCAAGTAAAGATTTTTGCAAAGCAAATAACAAAGGAGTTTGTACAAGAAAAATAAATAGGAGTAATAGTGTATTTTCTAAAAACTCCAAATTAGTATTAGTATAGAAAACTTAGAAAATTTATTCCTAAAAAGTTATTTGGATATATAGATATATATATATATATATATATAAGCTAACATAAAACATTTTCGTAAATGAAAAGAATCAACATAATCATTTCAAGAAGCTTATCAACATGGAACTCTTGTAAACTATATTTTCCAAAAACAAAACCGACATGATTTTATTTAAGGTAAAGAAACGGACAACAAAACACTTGAGCATGCTTAAATATGAGTTATATAGTTATAAAAAGAGAATTTTTCAACTATACAGATAACTAAGTATTTATCAAACAAATTTTGATTTCTTGAACCAAAGTTGTTTTTACTTGGAAACCCGTGGTGAATTTTGTCGCTACTTTTTCAGAGCCTATATGGCCTTTTTTGTTGAATATAATTTTGGAAATGGGTAGATATTTTCGAGTAGGTAGAAATCGGTATATTATATGGGCGATTACGAGTTAAAATGACTAAGTTATGGCCATTTTAAGTTGGAACATTCCTTCATACGAACTTTAGCGTTCTTTGACATTGTTTTGTCAAAATTCAAGAAAATCATCAAGAAAAACTCATTGTGGGAATTTTCTTTGGCTAGGTGACCCCGAGAAAGGATTCCTTTACCCCGAGAACTATTACGCTTAAGTGGAGTGTGTGAACGACTCATCCGTTTAGAGGAATAGACAACAATGACATTGTGAGTTTATTTCCATTAAATGCTATACTTGCTGTGCTTGTAACATAGTTGCATTAGAGTTAGGAAAAAGATAAACCGATATGTATGTAATTAATTCTTTGAAAGAATTTCTAAGAATATCGAAGTCAGAATTGTTTAACTGGTTGTTTTAGTATAGTATTGATTTGTATGAAATTCCTTGATCGCCTTAAATTTGAGAATAATCATGCTATGACTTTATAAATAAATGAATTCATGCATACCACGAAGTGAGTCACATTGCATTTTGGGTTATTATCCTTGGGTGAGAAGGATAGTAAGCTCATGTCGAAAGCAACACTTGGCGGGAGATCCGAAAGCGATTGCTTGGCGGCTTAATGGAATATGCTTGGCGGTAGATCCGAAAGCAAGGTCAATCAAGTAGATTCAAAATGCTCGACGATGAGTGCTCGTGAGCAAGAAAACTTTTTATTTAAAACTACTTGAATTGAGGTTATGTATCACCAAACCCCGAATGGAGGGCGTAAATCCATTCAACATATAGTTCCCGGAAAGCTATATGCTTGTTTGCCCACGTGCTTGTACATTACATTTGTTTGATTAAATCAACTTGATTGAATCTTGTTACAAGAAGTTATTTATGGAAATAGTTCTCACTAAGCCTATTAGCTTATACCCCGATAGATATCTTTTGCAGTTCCCGTACTTATGGTTAAGGCCACGTGGACCATGCGGGCAGGTAATCTCTTTGAATCATAGAAATTTAGATAAAAGTGTAGCATTAGTATTAATATACAAATATCCCTGTATTAGAATAGTTATCAAATGAAATGTCCTTAAGTTTGTAAAAGTCCTTACCATGAACAAATCATTATTGTGAATCCTCTTTTCTTAATATGTTTTTATATCTCCTTAAGCTTCATAAATCCATGTATGGTCCTCTAAAATTGTGAAAGTAAGCCTTACACTTAATATAAAAGCTTTCGGGAATGACTAAGGTTGTCATACTTAAGCTTTAATATTGAGTGTGGCGGACTGTCATGTTTAGGGTACCCATTGGGGCGTGACAGTCACGCCCCAAGGGGTACCCTAAACGTAACAGTCCGCCACACTCAATATTAAAACTTAAGTATTACAACCTTAGTCATTCTCAGAAGCTTTGATATTAAGTGTAAGGCGTGCTCTCACAAATTTAGAGGACCATACATGGAATTATGAAGTTTAAGAAGATATAATAATAAATTAAGAAAAGAGGATTCATAATATTCATTTGTTCATATCAATAATTTTACAAAACTTAGGGGCATTCCCCATTCATAAATCTATTACAAGAATATTTCTACATCTTATCCAACACTAAACTTCATCTAGAAATTCCTTATCCTAAAAGGAAAATACCTGGCTGCAGGGTCCACCTAGCCTCAACCATAAATAGGTGAACTGCAAAAGATATCTATAAGGGTATAAGCTAATAGGCTTAGTGAGAACTATTTCCATAAATGACTTCTTATAATGAAACTTAAACAAGTTATTTAAGCAAACAAATGAAATGCAACATACACGTGAGCAAACAAGATATATAGTTTTCCTCAAAACAAGTAGTTTTAGTTAAAAAGATTTTTGCTTTCGATCAATATCACCAATCACATTAAGTCTACCTAAATTAAGCTTTACTTCCGGACTTTTCGCCAAGCATTTCCTCCATGTGGCCAAGCAATCGATTTCAGTCACTCCGCCAAGTGTTGCTTTCGACCTAAGCTACTATCCTTCTCACCCAAGGATAATAATCCAATGCAATGTGACTCACTTCGTGGTATGCATGAACCAGTTTATTTATGATATTATAGCGTCATTATTATCAAATTTAAGATGATCATACAATTTCATACAAATCACGTGTATATTAAAACAAACATGAAATCAATTCCGGCCTCGATATTCTTATGATTCTTTCAACAAATTATCTTACATACATATCCATTTGTCTTTTCGTAGCTCTAATGCAACTAGACTACAAGCACAATCAAGTAAAGCATTTTAAGGAAATAAACTCATGATGCCATGTCGACAATTCTTCTAAACGGGTGAGTTGCTCACATAATCCACTTAGTCGAAATAGTCCTTGGGATATAGGTATCCTTCCTCAGAATCTCCTATTCAAAGAAAATACCCAAAAATGAGTATTTCTTGATGACTTTCTTGAATTTTGACAAAACAATGTCATGAGAACGTCAAAGTTCGTATAAAGGAGAATTCTAATTTAAAATGGCCATAACTTGGTCATTTTAAGTCGGAATCGCGCATATAATATACCGATTTCTACCTACTCGAAAAGATCTATCCATTTCTAAAACTATTGTTATCAATCTAAACCATTTAGGCCCCGAAACAGTAGTGATCAGATTCACCACGAATTTTTCTATCCCAAAAAAACAATTTTTGTTTCAATCTTTAAATCATTCAAAATTTGTTTGATAAATACTTAGTTATCTATATAGTTGAAAAATTCTCTTTTTATAGTTACTTAATATGCCCAAGTGTTTGTTGTCCAACCATGTTTCTTAAGTAAAACAATGTCAATTAGGAGTTTTAGAAAATTATAGTTTACAAGAAATTCATTTTGTAAATCTTTTGAAATGAATACTTTGATTCTTTTGTTTTCAAAGAATTACTTTATGTTTGACTTATTATTTTTCCTAGATGACTTTTCGAAAAGTAATTTTCTTCTTTTCTAAATTATCTATATTAGTGCTACTTTTCCTATTTATTTTCTATACCATTTTTCTTTGACCATTTATTTGAAAAGATCTTAATTTTGAAAATTCTCATACCTTTCTCATAAGGTTTCCTTTATATTATGTTTTCATAAAAATCATTTTTGTATCAAAAATCATTTTCTTTTTTGAAAGACAAGGTGATATAGAAATGATTTAAAAAGCTTTTCAAAACAAAAGTAACTTCTAAAATTGTAGTGAGTTCTTCTTATAACTTGGAAAGGAACGACTTTATTTTTGTTAAACCATAGATTTTATATTTCATATAAATTTATTCCTAAGTGACCAAATCTCCTTTTATCAAATATTTTTAGAGCTTGAAAAATTTGGACAACAATCTTAATGGCTTGATTTATGAGAAATAATAACAAGCAAAACTAACATAAATAATATATAAAGTCAAGTATTGGGAGTCTTAGCTTCTTCAAGGCTCCCGGGACTAAGAAGTAGACTAGTCCCAAAAGAAAAATAAAATGAAAGAAAGAAAAATTTGTTTTGACTTGATCAAGTCTAAGACTAGAGACTAGTCTTAAAACAACAAGAAATAAATAAATTGCAATGGAAGAAATAAATAAATTACTTTGCATGAAAATAAATAAATTGCAAGTGAGCTTATATGCTCTAAATAATATATATATATATATATATAGATACATAATAATACTTAGATATAATAACAATACTAATATGAACAAAGTAAAATAACAACATAAACATAAATGGATATTCATGAACAAAAACAACTCATGAACAAGAGTTTTCTGAAACTCACACCATGGTCATGTAAATTTACATGAAATGAGAAAAGAATATGTAAAGAGAAATTTAACTAAAGAAGGTTTTTTTATGTGGTTATGGGTTTTGTGTAGGTAGAAAGTAGTTTGAGATTATTTTGAGGGGTTATTTGGAGAGAGTTTTGAGAGAAAAATTTGAGAGAGTTTTTGTAGAGAAATTTATGAGTAGTAATTGTGTGAAAGAAGTGAAAGAGGATGGATATTTATAGGAAAATGTGGAGTGATTATTGAGTGATTTAAATAAAAGAAAAAAAACAAAATTGAGGAGAGGGAGAGAGTGGAGTGCGCCGACCATGAGAGTAAAAGAGAGAGGGAGTTTTATTTTTTTTGTATTTTTGTTGATTAAATGAAGTAATAAGTAAGATAGATGTGAAATAAAGTTATGGGAAAGGTAAAAAGTGAAGGTTATAGGTTATGGTGTTGTAAAAGTAGGTTGTAAGAAAAAGTAGAGAGAAAAGAATAGTGTAGAATAGTAATGAAAAGTGTAATGTAAAGTAGATATGACTAATAAAGTACCGTAGTAAGAAAATATGCGTATAATTACGATATCTGTTATTTTTACTTACCGAAAAATTACAAAAATGATATTTTTGAAAACCTTATATTTTTGCGAGTCTAACGGTATATTCGAAATATTTTTACTATCCTGAGCCCCTGAGCACGTTTTTCAAGAACTGTATCCGTTCGGGTTCAAAACGATTCGCGGTTTTACTAATATGATCTTTTTAAGCTTCCTTAGGTATTTACGCACTATTCTACATACTAAACTCCTACTTACTTTCTCAGGGTTGCTTATTTGGGATTGTCGGACTTAAACCATTACGTCTAACTAGGGTTTTGTTGACTTTAAGGTTTCGGTTGACTTTCGGATTAAGGTTTTAAGCTAAACCAATTCTAAAAATTTAGGGGTTTACACTCATGTCATCTTCTCTCTCCTCCTTTTTTTTTATTTTTTTTCACTTTCCTCTCTCTCTCTCTCTCTACTAGAAACCAAACCACAACCACGATAATACCTTTGATTGTCAACAACACCACCCAATGCTATCCTCCACAACATTTAACTAGTTGACCCACCAAAACCGGACCATACCAAAGCTCACCCAAGGGACCCTCTCTTGTTTCATTCCCTGTCTCTCTCTAGACCTCTCTCTTTCTTTCTTCTTCCTTGCAACACCCCTCTTTAACTCCTATCTCTCTCTAACCCTAACCTAAACCCAGATAGACCATCTTCCTCCACTTGCCATGGCTACTCTACTAATAATAAACACCCAAGACTAGGCGAATCATAGTCATGCCAAACCAAGTCAACTCAATGGGGCACAACACAATAAACTTGAACATTTTCCTTTAATTCCAACCACCATGCATAAACCTCTAAACATAATCTCCTTCACCACCACCGACTATATCCTTTATTCAACACCATTGACAAAGACGCAACAACTACCTAATAAGCTAACTCGCCGCAGAGCTAACTTAACATAGCCCAAAACTAGTGCTATTCATTGAACCAAACAAAACCAAACCGAACCCCAAAGTATGGTTCTTTTATATTTCAGTTCGATTTGCTGTTCGGTTCAGGAAGAGCCTAAACGTTTACGATTTGGTTCGAGGGTAAAACCAAATTAAACTATTTGAACCCAAACCAAACCGCTTCACATTAAAAGAAATAAAAAATAAATAAGAGCCATTTTATTTATTTATAACTCTTGAGCATTACATATTAGGACTCGTATTGCTCTAAGATTAATTCAACAAAATGCAAAATTCTTATCATGGAATACATTTACAGAAGTAAGTTTTATACTAGGTTGCAACATCTACAGCCAATAACACTGAGATAATTTAGAACTTTAAAATAATTATTACAATAAAAATTTAAATACATTATAAAGGAAGAATATTATAAATAAATGTGAAATTAATGCAAAATAATAATTTTCTTAGTTAGTGTTATAGATTTATTAAAAATATATGTTATTTTAAATTGACATTGAAAAATATTTTTAAAATGAGATAATATATGTCTTTGAAATTTTTAAATATATGACTTAGTATAATGATAAGCGACTTTAATTTTTATGCGACATTTCTCAATATAAACATCTTTTTTTTTTTTTTTTGGTAAACTCAAATGACTATTAATGTTATTTATTAGAGCTAAATCTTTTAAAAAAATGATTCGAATCGAACTGAACCTCATGTGAAGTGGTTTGGTTCAAAACGTTGAACCATTAAAAGCGGTTCGTTTCATCAAGGATTTGAGGAAAATCATTTTGGATGTGGTTCGGTTCTGTTCAACTCCTGAACCAAACTAAACTGAGCCATGAACACCCTTACCCAAAACCAATGTACGATGTCAAACATAGGCTAGATCCACAATCCATCATAATAAACACTACACAAACTTCAACAAAACAACCCTACACGTAAACAGAGTATTTTTCAAGATTAGATCTAGAGAGTTCTTGATTTGAAAAGCTTGATTTAAGTAGGTTGTGAGCATGTGATGTTTGGTATGCGGCATAGTGCAGTGGTGGAATGTATATGGTGGGGGTGGTCGGTATTGTTGATGGTTAACTTGGTTAACGATGGTAGTGTGGTTGAATTTATGGAACCTTGGTGGTGTTCGAGGCGTTGGGGCTCGATTTGGATCGTTATCTATAGTGGGGTTGAGTGATTGTCATAATTATTTGGAGTGGTTGCTTTAGGTGGCTTGTTGATGGTGGATGTGTCTGGTGTTTTTGGTGGTGTTGGTGTTGGTTGGGTTGATGGCATGATGTTTGAGGGATGGTTAAGACGGAAGTGATGGACTTGACATTTTGGAGATTTTAGGTATGTTAGGAGGAAGAAGTAGCAGCAACGCATGGAGAAAAAAAATAGATATGCTAACGTGGAAATTAAAATTAAAATTTTAATATAGATTCCTACTACGTCAGCATATCACTAGAGTTTTTTGTCGGATTTCAACCAAATATACCGTGGATGTAAGATTTGAAACGTTTAGGTATTTTTGTGGGTCAAAATTTTGTTTAAATATAAAACTGTTATATTGAAAAAAGTTCATGTACTATTAAAAAAAAGAAAAGAGAAAGCGGAGAAGCCCCTTTTGGTACTTGAGCTTTGGCCCTGGGATAATTAGGTACCTGAATTTTCAAAAAAATCAATTTTATACCTAGCCAAACTTTTCATGCTCCTTTTTACTATTTTATCGTTTTATTATCTCTTTAAGTAATGAATACGTGTCAGATAATGATTGAATGAGGTAGTAACAAATAAATATAAAAATTTGGATAAATATGAAATTCATCATCTTGAAAGTTTAAATACCTAATTATTCACTTAACTAAAGTTTAGATGAAGCAAAAATTAACCAACAAAAAAGTATGGAGCAGTTTAGTACAAAGGGCAAAATCGTAGCCGACAAGAAAGGGAGCGGTGCTGGCACTTTTTTTATTGGCTCGGAGCAAAAGCAGGTGGGTGGGGCAATTATTGGTCTTAGGTGGATAAGTTGCTGGTCCTTGCACTGGTATGTTCAATCCAATTTCGACTACTTTGATTTGTGGAATGAAGTTGATTTACTTATACTTACCCACACTTTACATTATGCTATTGTTCTTGGTGTTGGTGGGATATGTCAAGGACACTCTTCCATTGTTTCCATTTTAGCTCCGTCTAATCTTTATTCTTGTCTAGCTGCTTGGATTTCCATGGTACATTAAGTAACAAATTGTTCTTCTATAGTATAGCATCGAGGCAAATATCATGCCTTCGTTAATGTAACCTCTAAATTTATATGATTCTAATGGTTACTTGAAGATTGGTACCATTCTCAATGGCAGCCAGAGTGCTATATCAAAAGAGAAAGAGAAAAGAAATTGTTTACAATGATGTCTTCATGAATGAGTTACGTATATTGGGATTGATTGCCACTTCCTATGTGATCATATGTTACTCGTTGGCCGTTGCCTTATCATATCTTGTTCGTGTCAATTGGCTTTGTCAAATTAGTGACCTTTCATGAGAATGCATGTGTCTAGACGTTAAAAAAAAATTATTCTTTAAAACCAAGATGCCATGTAGTAGGCCTACTTGGGTTGAAGGGGTATTAACTAGGAAATCGTAAAAATAACATAATTCAACAAATAGGGAACACAATCTTGATAACAAAATAAATGGTATTCTTAAAAGTGTTTATCGTCCTTACCATGGTGTTATTGGAAATCTAACAATACGTCATATAATAATCAAAATTGAATCAAAGAGGAAAAATAAATAAATAAATGCTATGCTCCAAAATTTGTCTAAAGACCTCTTGCTAAGTGTGTGCTTTTGTTAAATGAACAATATGAATAATAATATCAGTAGAATAATAAAAAGTTCATGTGTAACAAATAAGATTTGAAAGATACATTTCAGAAAGTATGAGTGATTCTTTAAAGTTTGGAATGATACTAACATATGAAATTGTAATTACTTAAATAGGTTATGCATGTGATAATAAATTCAAGAGATGTTTTAAGACAGTAATAGGGATTTTCATCCCTCAAACCTTAAAATAAATAATTCATATTTCAATACATAGCAAGTAAACTGCAACTTTTATGCCTTAGTTTGAAAGTAATTACCTATCAAATTAATAGGTTACTAACAACGATCTAGGCTTAACTTTTTAGCTTAAGTGATAGGTTTTAGGAAGTCAAATCCATGAATTTGGGATGACAACTAGAAATTTGGTATGGTGGAGTTGGAGCAATGACTGATGGATCAGATTGTTTGTTTTAACTATTTTTCACTAAAGCTCACACATTAAAAGAGGCTCATTGAGGAGTACATGAAAGAATTCAAAACTCATGTTTGTCATTCATTGTTAGTGCAATTCTATGGGCATTATCATCAGTCAAAAGGCTACAAATACCCATAATTTCTCTTTATATGAGAAAGTAAGAAATTTGAGACAAATTCCATCATACTGTGTAATTGGTTTTACTAAAGAGTAAAAAATTGAAACAAATGCCATTGTGCTCTATAACTACCTAGACAACTCTTGCAAGATTCATTGACAAGAAAAGCTCTATAAATACCTATAATTTGTTAAGAAGTAAATCGGAATTAATTATTTAATTAATTATTAATATGTGTGTTGTGTTTTTAATATAGGAGATGAAAGGTTGTGTTCACTGTTTGTATCAATGTTTTTACAATTTAAAGAGTAAAAAACACTTGTATAAATAGCTTGTTATTGAATGACAAATGAAACACTATTATAATTTTTCATATTTCTTTTTTTCTTCCTCTACCCAATAAATTGGTGTAAGAGCTTGAACCACTCTTAAAAAATGATGACCAATGGCATGTTCCCCTTCCAATTTTCCAAACTCACTAAAGAAAATTATGATAATTTATATTTGAATGAAAGCCCTATTAGGATCACAAGATGCCTAGGAAACTAGTGAAAAGGATATGGAGTAGTTTGACTCAAGCAAAGAGAGATGAAACCATGTCTGAGGACGTTTTCAATGTAAAAAATGCCAAACAAGCCTCGAAATTTTTGTATAATTCTTTCAAAGTAGTTAATAAGATAGTAAAGGTGAGTCTTCAAAACTTGAGAGAAAAATTTAAGTCTCTCAAGATGAAATATACTAAATCAATTTCAGATTATATCTAAAAAAGTCGTTGTTGTTAGTGAAATGCTTAGATATGGAGAAAAACTATAACATGTTCATGTTGTTGAAAAAAATTCTATGTTCTCTTGATCCAACATTCAACTATATTGTTATGGCTATTGTGGAATCAAAAGATTTGGATTCCATGATGATTGATCAACTCATGGGTTTCTCTACAAGCCCGTGGAGAAAGGATGAATGAAAAGAAGTTGTAAGAACAAGTTCTTTTCTCCAAGATATCCTTGAAAGGTATTAAAAAAAAAAAAGAAATGGGGATGAAGAGTTTTCGAAAGGAAGAGGAAGATGTAAAGGTTACAATAGAGGACATGACAATGATAATGGTAGAGGAAGAGGAAGATTAGATAAAAACTCTAACAATTCAAAAGAGATGAATTAAAGACAGTTTACAAGAGGTCATGGCAGAGGAAATTGGCCTAGAGGTAGAGGAATAAGGGATAATGTGTAATGTTGCAATTGCGAAAAGTATGATCACTATGATTCTAAATGTAGTTAGGCAATCTTGAAAGATAAAAAAGCCCTTTTGTGCAAAAGGAGAAGAGGAAGAAGCAGCTTTCTTGTCGTCATGTAATGAAGGAAATGATCAAGAAGTATGGTAATTGGACATAGTTGAAAGTAATCACATGACGCGAAAGAAGAGTTTATTTGTTTCTTTAATTGAATCAATAGGAAGGTAACTATCGAAGGAATTTTTGATATTCTAATTCTGGCCAAAATTAGATCTCATTAGTTTATATCTCAAGTCTATTATGTGTTTGCATTCAAATAAAAAATTTTGAGTTTAAGTCAATTATTGGAGAAAGGCTATGATATCATGTTGAAGGATGGCTGTTTAATCATATAAGATTGAAGAAATAAGCTAGTTGTAACGGTGAAGATGTCAAAAAAATCGAATATTCTCTCTTCATACTTCAAGTTGATAGTGCCAAGTGTTTAAAGGCATGTGCATCAAATTCTTCTTAACTATAGCATCAAAGAATATATTATCTTAATTTTGATAGTTTGAATCAACTGGTAAAGGAGAAGATGGTTCATGACTTACCTTACATCGATTATCTAGATTATTTGTGTGAAGATTGTACTTATGGCAAGCATTTTAGAAATAGCTCTCCAAAGGAGTCATTATCAAGAGCAACTGAACCACTTCAGCTTATGCATGCTAATATTTGTGGTCTAATCAAACTACTCTCTCTTAGTAAGAATAGATATTTACTACTATTCATTTGTAATATCTAATCGCAAACCAAGGCTTATTTTTTGAAGGAGAAATCATAAGAGTTTAGATGTGTTTAAGAAGTTCAAAATGTTGGTTGAAAATGAAGGTGCTATCACATTAAAGCCTTGAGAACTTGCGGTGGAGAGTTCACTTCTGATAGGAATTAACAAGCTTGAAGTCGTTGGAAAGGAAAACATAAGGAAGAGGTTTCAAGGAGGAGGAAAAAGCCTCATGGCCGTCGGCCTATACTTCAAGTCTGTCAGCCTTGCACATGCGGATTTTATTTCCTTTTCTAATTTTCTCTTTTTCTTATTGTTTAAGTTTTCTCCATATAATATTAGGGTAAGTTTTGAGGCCTACTATAAATAGTCCTATTCATTAACTTTACAGGAGGTTTTTTTTTTTTTTTTTTTTTTTTAATTTAAGATTTGAGAACATTTTTGTGTGAACCCTTTGTGGTGTTTATGAGTATTAAGATTTGATTCTCTTTATTTCCGAGTTCTTATCAATTCTTAAGTAATATAGAATTATGGAAAACTCTGTTATTATAATTTTTTAATTCTTTTAACATCGTAATTATTTTATAGATCATAGTATCTATCATTCTATAATCTAATTGCAATCTCATTTAATTTTATTATTCATGGAACCTATCAAAAAATAATTTTATCCATATCCTTTTAATTTCATTGTTCTTTCATATTGTAGAACACCCTAAAAATAAGATAAATTTTAACCCCCTCAAGTTCATGCCAACTTGATGACTTCTATGAATCTTATGGCATTGGGAGAATTTTTACTATTCCAAGATCACCACAACACAATGGTATTGTGGAGTGGAAAAAAAGAACCATTCTTGACTGGACTCGAAGCTTGCTGAAGAGCAAACACATGTCTAAAGAATCTTAGGTCAAAGCTATAGTTTATTTAGCTTATTTTTCCAACAAATGTCTTATAAAGAGCTTGTAAATGGCTACATTACAAGAAATAAGGAGTGGAAGGAGGCCAAATCTTTCCGATTTAAGAGTTTTTGATTGGGTAGCATTTGTTCATGCTGCATACAAAATAGGAATAAAGCTAGATGATAAAAGCAAGAAGTTTTTGTTTGTTGTGTATGATACAAAGTTTAAAATCTACAAATTGTATAACCCAAGAAGTAGCAAGATTGTTCTTAGCTAAGATGTTAAATTTGACGAAGATGAATGCTAGAAGAAGATTTCCTTCCTTTCTTTGAAGAAGATTGCAATTAAGTTAGAAATTTACAAGAGACCTATTATGAGATAGAAGAAGTTAGTGATATTTTCCTTTGCTTTCCTTTTGCAAGTTTAGAACATATAGATTTCAAAAAAGTAGTGCAAGATGAGAAGTGAAGAGCTACTATAGATGAAGAATACAAGCCATTCACAAGAATGAAACATGGGAATTGGTGACACTTCTCAAAGATAAGCAAGCTATTGGTATTAAATGGTTTTTTAGAATAAGAGGAAATGAAAGAAGAGAGGTAGAGAAGTTCAATGCGCAATTGGTTACTAAAGGATTCAATTAACAATATAGCATTAACAATGATGAAGTCTTTGCTCTAGTTGCATGGTTGGAAACTGTTAAATTGATCATGGCAATGACAACGTGTTAGAAATGGAGATGTAAAAATGGTATTTTTGAATGGATATTTAGAAGAAGAGATGTATACAAAACAACCTCTTGGCTATGTTGTTTACGGAGAAGAAGATAAAGTGATGCAATTAAAGGCCTTCTATGATATGAAATAAGCACCAAGGGCCTAGTATAGTTGCATTAACAACTACTTCAAGAAAAATGAGTTCATCAAATGCCCACATGAATATGATCTTTATGTGAAGAAAAAGGAAAATGGTGATATCCATATTGTTTGCCTATATGCTGATGATTTAATCTTTATAGGTAATAATTTACTGATGTTTGATGACTTTAAAAAGGAGATGGCTACTAAATTTGAGATGACAAATATAAGGCTGATGTCTTATTATCTTGGCATTGAAGTGAAGCAATTAGACAAACACATTTTTATATCTCAAAAGAACCATGTAGCAAAAGTTTTTGAGAAATTAAATATGAAGATTGTCAACCAATCTCTACACCAATTGGTTGTGGAGTCAAGTTATCAAGGTTTGATGATGCTGAGGTAGATCCAACACTTTATAGAAACATGGTTGGAAACTTGAGGTTTTGACAAGCACAATGTATTTTTTTTTTTATGGAGTTAATATAATTAGTCAATTCATGGAATCACCATCTTTCACACATTATAAAGCTGCTAAAAAGATATTGACATATGTTATAGGCACTTTAGATTATGACTTGGTATATTTATTCTCTAGGAGCTTTAATTTAGTTGGTTATAGTGATAGTGATTGAGAAGGAGATATTAATGATAGAAAGATTACTATAGGTATCTATTCAGTTTTAGAGAGGCAAAGAAACAACCAATTGTAACTTTCTCATCTTGTGAAGCAGAGTATGTTGTTGTTGCTAATTGTATTTGCTATATTATTTGGCTAAGAAATGTCCTCAGATGAAATTACTAAGATCTTTATTGATAACAAATCAAACAAAACATTGGAAAAGAACCTTGTCTTTCATGATAGGAGCAAGCATATTGATACAAGATTTAATTTTATAAAAGAGAGTATTTTCAAGAAAGAGGAACATTTAAAATATGTCAAGTATCAAGATCAAGTTGCTAATATATTTACAAGTCGTTGAAGTTTGAAGATCTTTCAAGATTAAGAGTAAGGTTTGGATTAATAAGAGTTTGAGTTTAAAGGGGATGTTAGGAGATAAACTTGCCTTAGTTAAGCAATTATTAATTTCTGTGTTTTTTTTTTAATAAAGGAGATGAAAGGTTATGTTTAGTTCAATGTTTTTAGAATTCGAAGAGTAAAAAATACTTGTATAAGTAACTTGTCATTATTAAATGACAAATGCAGCACTATTATAATTTTTCAAATTTCTTTTTTTATTCCTCTACCAACATAATACCTCTTTATTTTACAATAAAAAAATGAGACAAATGCCCTCATGTACTAAGCTACTTTTACGAAAGATCAAAAATAGATTAGAACAAAAATCATACTACCTCTTTTTTAAGAATTCCAGGTTTGATACTTATAACATCTCTACTTGTTACCAATGTGTTGAAGTTTTCCAAGATCATCTATTCCTCCTCGATGCCTTGTTGCTCTAAGTCATTCCTCATATATACTTTCACATCACTTTTCCTAGGTCATGTGTGGCATGAGATTCCTATTGCCTGCATAAATCCACCACAACTAGATCTACTTAGACACTTCCCAAGTCCAAGTCGGGTCCAAAAAAGTAGACCCAAAACTTGCCTATGGGGGTAGTGGGGCAAGTAGGACCCATAAACCTGCCCGTTCATAAGCGGGTCTTATGGGTTCAATATGTAATTTTAAAAAAAAATTCC
Source organism: Combretum micranthum (assembly GCA_024138025.1). Classification (NCBI taxonomy): domain Eukaryota; kingdom Viridiplantae; phylum Streptophyta; class Magnoliopsida; order Myrtales; family Combretaceae; genus Combretum; species Combretum micranthum. The sequence continues at coordinate 62,108 of JAMXBD010003917.1, forward strand.
AACCTAAAAAGCTTTTCTTCTTCTTTTTTTTTTTTAACGAAAACTAGATGGAACCTATTGGACTCGTAGGATCCGTCAAGTCCTTAGGATGAACCTGGATTGGACCCGCCGTAGCTAGTTCTCCTCAGGTCTTGGTTCAGACCCTACCTGAGGAGATGCCTAGATATACCTTAATATAAAATTTACTACCATGTCTTTTAAACCTATGCCAATTCTATTCTATAATCTATGCATGGCTTTAGCCACATAGGGTATCTCTTAAAACACGTGATTCTCATCATTAGATTTTATAATTAAACTTGATTTTTTCTATTTTTTAATGTATAATTTGGTTCGTTTTTTACATTATTGGACCTTTAGGTTGACCAAGAAGTTTGTTGTCACGCACTAAATAGGTTCTAGAGTTCTAACAATTATGTTACATATAACACTTAACGTTATACATAAAGATTATTATTAATTAAGTGAGTTTCTTACCAATTTTAACTTAAGAAACCCTTATTTAAGTTTCTTAAGTAATGGTAAATAATCTCTCAGTAATACATCAGAAACCTCACGACACAAATATTAAACTCTCAAGTTAATAACACAACAACATCCAACGTATTGCACGAGTTGTATCACCGGTAGCGTTAGGGTCTTGTAAAAACATATACACAGTCAGAGGTGCACCAAGGGGTTGCCCGGCGCAGCCACTCTGATGCTTAAGTTAATCCATAAGTTTCCTTTTCTCTTAAGAATCTTTACTTATGTAAAGGAAACATGGTTCTCCCTTTTCCCTAGAGGAAAGGGCTATTTATAGTTTTTAAGTTATACCAAAATGGGTTCTACCGTATCTCTTCTATTAAGGTGAATTCCACTTGGTAGCTGACTTAGCACCTGAGATGAAGGGAGTATCCGAGCTAGGGAGTGGTGACTGTATGGAGTGTAGCCGAGCTGGTGATGTCCTCCCCCAATCTTAAGGTGGGACATGGGTATTTCATGACTTTCAAGTCCGAGCGACTAGGTTAAGGTCGGCTTTAGGCGAACTTGGACACATAGAGTTACCTTAAAGGTGAGTCCAAAGAAAGACCTTTGAGGTCGAGCTTGCATGAGGGTCTCCCGCTTATCTCCTTGTAGACTAGCGTAGGTTGCATTTCAGATTTCCTAGAGCTGAGGTGTCATTAGATGTGAATCCTTATTGGGCCAGCTTGTTGAATGTCTAGGCCTTCAATCTCTCACCAACTTTCAGCCCATAGCACAAGTAGTCAAAACTTCCATATCAACATCATCATCATTACTTGTAAAAGAAAAGAATAGGCTAAAGCCCAATACAATAGCAACACAACCCTATACGTTATGATCATACGTTCCTATACTAATGCATATGCAATAACCATCAATTTATATATTTATTATAAGTGAAACAAATCAATAGTGGAGTACTTACACTTCGGTAACATGACTGGGAACCTAAGGGTCTCAGTAGCAGTAATTGCTTAAGGGGTTGATAAAGGCAACCCAGGTACCTGATAGGTATAATTCATAATTTTCTTAGTATATTAAGTGCAGTGCTTGCTTAGAGAAATTTTTCAAGAATTGATGCTTAATAACTATACATATTCATTTCAGGTGATTTTGGAACAAGTTAATGCAAAACTTTCCAAGTTAGAGTAAAGGATCAAGCTAATTTTGGATGATAACAGGCATTTCATGGAGTAACAAAAATTATATGGGAGATTAGATGCTCATCAGGCCCATTGTCAAGGAGAAGAAAGCACAGTAGCCATAATAGGCTCGGTAACGGACGTTATGGGGTATGATCTATCAGATGATCACACCCTCCATAACCCTCGTGATCAAGGGTGCGACAGGTCTTTTTGGTTATTTTAAAGAAATTGAACCGATTTTTGTACAAAGGACACATATGAAACCTTACCTAGAAGGGTTATTTTTGAAGGGGTATCAAAGTGGGAGTATAAGTAGCTTGAAACCCTTGGGACAAGACACGAATTTTTAGACACATTACTTTAATTTTCATCATCGTTCCTATTAGAAAGTAACTGTAGAGAGACAAAATGGGAGACAAGTGTATCATTTGTAAATTTCAAGTGTCATATTATGTATTTCTGGGAAGAACTTGAGACAGAAGATCGGAATTCGTCTTTTGAGTTATTGTAAAGACTTCTGTTGTAGTAATCCAAAAGGGATTTTTCTCTTATTATATCTTCTATGTGTATTTTGTTTATATTTCTGTATTTCTTGTTTAATTCTTGTTTCATCATCATGTATGAGTAGAAAATAGGATTTGTTCATTGAATTAAACATGAATGGTTCTTAATTGCATGTATTATTTAATTATTAATTAGTTTAGTAAGTTGAATTAAATGAATCTAGGAATTAGTGTATGCACAACACAATTCTTAGTTAGATTTTCTTGGAACGCATTGAGAGATGGTGGTTCCATTGAATAGATCTAATTTACTGATGAATTGCTCATAATGATAGAGATATCATGGTGAGATTTCTACATTTCTTTCTAGGGAATTTAGAATGTCGTAGTTCTTTGTGCAACTATTAAGCAACTGTTAAATTAGAAAGAGATTCCAATTAGACACATTTATGGTTAGGTATGTATGATTATGAGAAGAACATTTGTATATACAATGAATTCTTGCAGATAATTAATAACTAAAAGGCTAGTGATTGAAATTCATGTTAAGGAAATGAACAAATCTGATTGGTAATATCGTATTCTATTATCGTGTTGTTTGAAGTAATGTAACTTAGTATAATTTATAGTTTTAGATTAGTAGTGATAATTCAACTATTCTTTTAATTGATCTGCTAAATAATTGGATGACTAAAATGTACTAGTGCTTGAATCCGTTCCCAGTGGTGATGACCCTATACTTTATTCTATACTAGTACAATGATAGGTACACTTGCCTATAAAGACCAAGTTAGAGTGAAAGATTAGGTTTTATAAATATTAAAACCTGGCAGCTCTAATAAGAGCCATCAATATCTATAACTCCTAAAGGAAATTATGAGTAAGTAGCCTCCTCTGGGGATCACAACCGTTACTCATGTCCTAAAACAACACCTATAGCATAATCACTCACATCGCACATGACTTCAAAGGGAAGATTCAAATTTGGTGCTACCATTATTGAAGCATTAGTTAATTTATCTTTTAATGGATTAAAATTCTAAGTAATCATGATTAAATTCAAAAGGGGTATCCTTCTCTAATAATCTTGTCAAGGGTCTTGCTATTTTAGAAAAGTCTTTTATAAATCTCCTATAAAACCCTGTATGACCTAAGAAATTACGAATTGCTTCTACTGAAGATGGGGGTAGAAGTTTAAAAATTGTTTCAATCTTAGCTAAATCAATTTCTATATCTCTATGAGAGATTTTATGTCTTAGAACTATTCCTTCTAGGACCATAAATTGTCATTTCTCCTAATTTAGAACCAGCTTTGTCTTCTCACGTCTCTTTAAAACTCTATGTAAACTCTATAAGCAATGATCAATGGATTCTCCAAATACTAAAAAATCATCCATAAACACCTTCATGCTATCTTCAATCAATCCTTGAAATAAAGCAATCATATATCTTTGAAAAGTGTCAGGGTTATTACAAAGACCAAATGGCATTTGTCGGTAAGCAAATGTGCTAAAAGGATAAGTAAAAGTTATCTTTTCCTAATCTTCAAGATCAATGGGAATTTGAAAAAACCAGACATACCATTAAGAAAACAATAATATAAATGCTCGGCTAATCTCTCTAACATCTAGTCCACAAAAAGTAAAGGAATGTGATTTTTCCTAGTGGCTGCATTTAATTTTCTATAATCAATACAAACTCACCAGCTCGTAATGCTTCTCATAGGTATAAGCTCATTCTTTTCATTTTGTACAATCGTCATTCCTCCTTTCCTAGGTACTAGTTGAACCGAACTAACCAAAAGGTTATCCAATATAGTATATATTATACCTACATCTAAGAGTTTGATCACTTCCTTTATCATACATCTCTTAAATTAGGATTTAACCTCTTTTGTGGTTGAATTACAGGTTTTCTAATATGATTTTATGGGTACAAAAAGATAGATTAATCCACTTGATATCAGCTATCTTCCAAGCATTTGCTTACCTGTGTCCTCTAAGAACTTCCAATAACTTCTCTTTTTGACTATCAGATAAATTAGATGTTATAATCACAGGGTTTAGAATCCTTCTCCAAAAATGCGTACTCTAGGTTACTAGGGAGAGACCTTAACTCTAGATTTGGGTAATTTATAATTGAAGGCTTAGCTACCATCATATTTCCCTATTATTATCTAAAAACCCATTGTTTATCAATGACTTGTTTCTCCTCATCAAGTTTGTCCACCAAAGTCAGAATTTCATAATTTACGATGTCTTCTATATTTTTAGACATCAAGCTCATCCCTAAGAGATCATCACATAACAACTCTTGAAAACCTTGAGTAATAGCAAGATCGATAGAATCAATAGAAAAACAAGCATCATCATGACTCATGGATTGTTTAATGGCAGCAGGTATATTAACCGTTAAGTTTCCATCTCTAACTCTCAAAGTTAATTTACCATCAACTACATCTATGATGGCCCTAGCAGTTGCTAAAAAGGTTTGCCCAAATATAAGTGGAACATCAACATCCTCATCCATGTCTAAAATAACAAAATCCACTGGGAATATGAAGTTTTCCACTTTAACTAAGGCATCATCAATAACACCTCTAGGATATTTAACTAATCTATCAGTTAATTGTAGACCCATACGTGCAAGCTGAGTGTCTCCTAGTCTTAGCTTTTTAAATAACTTATAAGGCATTAAATTTATACCAGCCCCTAAATCCATTAAGGCTTTTTTAACATTCAAATCACCAATCAAGCAGGGGATAGTAAAACTGCTTGGTCCTTTAGCTTTCTAGGTAATCTGTTTTGCAAAATGGAAGAACATTCCTCACTGAGGGTAACATGGGAGAGATCCTCTAACTTCTTCTTGTTTGAGATAAGATCGTTTAAGAACTTAGCATATCTAAGCATCTGCACAAGAGCTTCAACAAATGGGAGGTTAATATGCAATTGTTTAAATAGGTCAATAAATTTACCATGTTGCTCTTCCTTGTGCTGGTTCTTGAGTCATGATGGATAAAGAATTGGAGGTACATATTCCTTAACCTTAGGAGAGACAAGTTACTACGCTTTCTCTTGCTCGTTCTCCTTAACCGGTTCCTTAATAACCCCATCTTCCATCAACACTTCGAATGCTTTCTCCTTCTCTTGCTGCTGTTGGAGTTCTTTCCCACTCCTCAAGGTCATTTTCTTTACTTGTTCCTTCAGATTCATGTTAGGATTTTCGAGTAGTGTGCCTTGATTTCATTCAGAGAGCATCTTTGCAATCTGCCTTATTTGATTTTCTAAGTTGTAGATTGATGCTTCATGATTCCTCAACGTTGCATTATTCGTTTGAATGAATTATTGCATCATCTCCTCCGAAGTTGGCTTCTTCTCTTAAGGTATAGCTCTTTGAAATCCAGGTGGTGGTGGGTTCATCTTTTGCATATTTTATCCTCCCCATGAAAGATTAGGATGATTTCACTACCCTGGATTGTAAGTATTAGCATAAGGGTTGTTTTGAGTTCTTATTGGATTTCCCAAGTAATCCACTTGTTCATGGTGCTCCAAAACCTCTTAGTTAATACATTGGTAGTCCATAATTACTTCTTGTGGTTGCATAACTAGCCCTTTACTTGATTTGCTAAGGCATCTACCTCTATTGCCAAGGAAAAAAACTAAATCCACCTCATAAACTCCACCTGCTTTCCTTTCCCCATTTTGATCGAATGACCACAGATAGTTGTTTCTGACCATATCTTCTAATAATTGTAGAATCTACTCCAGAGTTTTATGATTTAGAGTATTGCCTGGAGCTGTATCGATCATTTGTCAAGTTGAGTTCAAACCATTGTAGAAGTTTTAGACTTGCATCCAAAGGGGTAACCCATGGTGCAGACATTTCCTTAATAGCTCCTTGTAACATTCCCAAGTGTCATACAACATTTTTGATTCCAATTAAGCATATATGGAAATATCGGATCTTAACTTCGCCATCTTCAATGGAGGGAATTATATTGCTAAGAACTTCTTCGCTAGCTCTTACCAAGTGTTGATCAACCCTTGAGGTAATGAGTTCAACCATTGTTTTGCTCTTCCCCAAAGCGAGAATGGGAAAATCCTCAATCTAATGGCATCGTCACTTGCTCCATTTATTTTAAATGCATCACTTATCTCCAAAAAGCTTTAAAGATGAGCATTCGGGTCCTTATCTTGAAGTCTATCGAATTGAACACACTATTGTAACATTTGAATCACATTTGGCTTGATTTCAAAGTTGCTTACATCAACTCTTGGCGAGTTTATACTTGAAGTAACTCCGGTCAAAGTAGGACATACATAATCCAACATCATCATTATACCCCCATTTTTTCCTCCATTTTTTTCAGCAAGGTTAACTAGTAGTAGATTTTCTTCCCTTTGTTCCTCCATTTTGGTAGTTTGTGCAAGCCTCTCCTCAATCTTCAAAGGCGAGGATCCTAAATTTGCTTTGCAATTTTTTGATGATTTCGAAGGGCTGTCTTTCTGGGTTTTGGATCAAAACTAAGTAATTTGGACGATCAACTCCTTGTCATGAACTACAAAGAAAAAAATGGATTGTAAATCCTGAATCTAAGTTTCAAAACAAAAAATTATATAGAAAATATCAAATAAAATTAAGTAAAATAAGAAATTTAATAGATTAATAAAATCTAAGCATTTCTAATATTGTTAATTCCTAGCAACGGCACCAAAAACTTGATTAATTGATTGATTAATCAATAATAAATTATTCTAATATCTCTTTTCAGTCAACTCATGGGCAAGTATACCTATCATTTATAGCATAGATGACAAGAACATGATCATCACACAATAATCGAATAACTATTAGTAATAACTTATTTTTCTATTATCTACTCTAAAATATATTAAGAAATTAACTATTATTACTATAGCTATCATTAATTTTTATTTTTATGACTTTAAGACAGATTAACAACAAGTTATAAATTCAATATTATTGAACTTATCTAAATAACAAATTCCCCACAAGAATACTACTATAGTCAATTTCACAAGATAATATCAATGATCATTCATATTCAATTAATCCATAGATTTCTAAAATAAAATTAGTTTCTCTTTTAAGATTACTAATCACTAATCTCTTAAATCTACCTATTACAATGTCTTCTAATTAGTAACAATTCAAGGATTGCATTATTGCACTATGAATCTTTACAAAAATCATTTAAAACGAAAGACTCTTGTAATTTTATTTCGGCCATTCAAACAAGCCTTTCTGATTATGCTAGAGCTATTCAAATATGCAATTTCTCAATCAACATTCATGAAATCAAACATAAAATTAATATTCTAAATATATCAATCTATGAAACCATACAAAACTCATAATCATACTTAAAAAGGACATGAACTTTCATTAAAACTGTAGTTAAGTACAAAACATATAGTAATCTTGTTGTTTAGATGATAAATTTTTACTCCTCCATTACAAAGCTATCACAAGCACGACATATCTATTACACAATAGCACTATAATGGAAGGAATACACAGAAGTGAACAATCTTGAATGATCTTCTTGATTGATCCCTCTCTCTTGAAGCTCTGTTTTCTTAGAGACTCTAAAACTAGATTTTTAATGTAGATATTTTCTCTAAGTATTGTGTTCTATTTTTGTCCTCTACAAACATATTTGTACTTGCTAAATGTCAAAAATATCCTTAAATTCCAATTAAACTTAAGTTCCTCGTATATTTTTAAATGTTTGACCGAGTCATCGAAAAGTATATGAGATGAACACAACTACATCTATTTAGTCGTGCATCTCCGTAGGTAGTTATAACTGTCGAATTCATCATACTCAAGAGAGAACATGGCTAGAGCACGGCGTAATGTATCCAACCATGCTTCTCATTGAATATTCATACTCCTTTAACTTATGCATAGCACGGGTGGAACACGACTTCTACTAATGCCTGGTGCTTCTCTTTAACTCTTTAATTCTCACAAATCCCATATTTGCATGGGTTAAACACGACCACTTATATCTTGTCGTGCTTCATTATATTCTTCAATCCTCATATATATGCATCCAAGAAGCACGATGGAAACATAAGTTCATTCTTCCAAGAACATGATGATAACACGACTTGACATATTTACTGACTTCACTTCTTTAGTTGCAACTCCATTTTCGATAGAAACATGCAGCGAACATGATTGAATATAAGTCCTCATATTTCTCTGTCTTCGATTCTTCACAAATTAAATCAAACCCGACAAGAGCATGGGTAAAGCACAACTAAATGTATCCCATCATGCTCTTCATAATTCTTTGATTCTTCAAATTTGATTTATATCCAACATGAGCATAGAAGAAACACAGCTGATCATATCTCCCCATGTTCTTCATAGTTCTCTGTTATTTTCTTCACTTTGACTCCAAATTTGATATAACTTGATTAATTTTACTTTAAAGCTCTTTTTCTTTCAACAACATAAAATTGACCAAGTTAAGTATCAAATCTTAACAATAATTTATATAGTTTACTACAATCTAGCCTATCAAATATAGAATAAAACACCTATATCAATCATTCCCCAGACCAAATTAAAATGACACAAGTACACTTAAGCAATTAATTAGGTTATTTTTAAGTATTAATTCATTTTTTGATGTCTATCCTAGTAAGCGACACCCAAGTCACGACATACTTGTATAGAAATAGGAATGCTCCCACGAGACAAATGATAGGAAATCCAAAGGACAAGAATTCGTATAAAGAATTATTTCAAATAAGTTTGAAGTTATCAATTCAATCATTTATCCTTATTAGATTACTTATTACTAAAGTCTCAAGTTACTTATATATATATATATATATATATTACCTTTTCTAGTTTGATACTTCACTTAATTCCTTTCTTAAAATATTATTCATAAATCAATACCAATTTCTAAAGTAAATTTTGGTTTTAAACCATTCCACATATTAAAGTTTATTAACTACTTATCTTAACCATTTAAGCTTATTTATAGTAATTAATTCCTTAACGTAATATTATTAATAGCATATCTTATAACTAATCAAATAAACTTTTATCAAGTAGAATAGCCCATTTAAGATATAATTAGCTGATCCATATCATTAATATCCCAACTTTACTATAAGTGTGTTAAAGAGCCTAAAGTAACTTCCTAATAGATTGTTATTAACTTATAAGTGATTATTTATATTTTTTTTATTAAATAATTTCATAAAAAATAAATTATTTGTATTAAAATTTTTATTTTAATATGTAAATATATTATTTATAACTATTCTTTACTTATTTGATTAGGATCAATTTCCTTTTAATTTCAAAGTTTCACTTTCTATATTAAACTAGTATGCATCATAACTTTAATCAACCGGTTCACTAACTTAAACATGGGTTCTTGAGCTCAAATTTTTATTTTAACTTTGTAATACATTATTAGATGTTCATAAGTTCAATTGACCGAAAATAATTAATTAATTATGATTTTAAATTTAATTAAACCTAACCTATCCAGAATAGGACACAAACAGCGGTGACTGACCGATTCAAGCAAAATTGAGGGTGTTCCCAGCTTGCTCTTGGCTAATTCTTTACACCATATTAAAATGAACTTTGTAAGCTTTCAAACCATTACACTCTTCCCATAAAAGGAGGAGAAAAAGTCATCATTTCAGCACTATATATTTCCATCACTATATTATCTAAAACTCTATTATGTTTTGTTTCTGCTATTTTGTAATTTACTTTTTAAAAATGATAAATGCATTTCAAAAAACACAAAAATTTTCAGTTTAGATATAGACACATTAAAATATCATTCCTAAAAATTTCATCCATAAATTAATTCTTTTGATAGTTTATTTACATTTTACATCTCAATGATTTCCATGATTTTCCAACATTTTGTTTAACATTAACATTCGTAATCATTCATAACATAATCATAAATTGATAGATCTTTACATGTGCTGCTCGTTTACTTCATTGTAGGTGCAATCTCATTGCATCTTTATTCCTTACTAATAACTATTACGACTTTTAGTTCATTAAATAACAATTCCACAATGAATCCCTGTTACACAAAACATCGAATAGTCATTCTTTATTCAAACCTATCAATACCAATTTATTTGATGTTATTTTACTAGTTTATCCTTAGATCTATAATTTACAAATCAAATCATCATCATCTATACTAGTTTTTACATATTCAACAACATAAATTATAATTATTCATCACATAATCAATGTAAAAATTTAAAGATAAGACCACTTGCCAATAATGAAGAAAAACGCAATAACAAACTACTACTACTAATAAAGGTTTGCTTGTTGAAGAAGTTTCTCAAATACTCTCCCTTTTTCTTATTGATCCTTGATTATCCTAAGATTAGTATTAGTGTTGTTGATCTAAAGATTAAAGAGAATAACATGTTATTCTTACATTTCTCTCTTTAATCTTCTTGTATAAGTTTATAAATACTAAGGGAGAGAGAGAGATAGAGAGAGAGATCTATGTTTTCCTCCTAATGAAGATTAGAGAAAGTTTTGAGAGAGATTGAAAGGATGACTTCTTCAAGAAGTCTTGTAATGTGAATAATGAGAGGAAAAGAGGAAACTACGGCTTTTATATGAGGGTGAGATGTCATAAATGTATAAATTATACATTTGAGATGGAAATTATCTACATGTCCTCATGCTTTGTATTGATTTAGTTATCATCTAACTGTCCATTTTACCCCTCCTGACTTGTTTTATGACATGTAATGCATATTAATTGTCATTCTCCTTCTAATTATTTGTTATTGAAATTTTTATGGAATTTCAAATTATTATATTATTCTATTTATTCTTAATAATTCCTTATCATATTTGTTGAACATCATTATTATTATTATCATTATTGATTGCTATATATATATATATATATATATATATAATTCCAATATGATTTGTTATTGTCTATCAATATTATTATCCTTTTGTTTTTGTTATTACTCTTATAACATAAATCGAGGATATTTCATTCCTACAATGATCTGAAATTCTGCCCACCAAAATATTGACCGCTTTAGCAAAATGTCATATGGTTTTGTCCTTACTATTAGGTGCTTCCTAGGAGGTCACACATCTTAGAGGTGCTCTCAGTGAGCATTATTAACTTTAGAATTCTAATAAACTTCAAGCCATTATACCAAAGTATGTTTCCATAATTAGAGTTGCACTATCTTATATTTGAGGGGTATCACATTTTTCATGAGTCACACCCTTGTGATAACCTCCATTCTCTTTGGACATCTTCACTTAATCGAGTTAAAATTAGTCTTCTAGTTTCCTCCTTGGTTTGTCCCCAAAATATCTATTTGCTATAGAGGATTGGTTTTGATACCATTTGTAATGCTCAAAATGGAGATTATGTTGGGTAAAAGAATCATTATTATTATTATTTTTAATTTCAGTTTATTTAAGCTTCTTAAAGGAGGTAGCATGAAAATCTAAATGAAATAGAGTATTAAAGAATTTAATGAATACCATTCAAATATTACTGAGGTCACAACCATTCATCCATATATATATCATATGTATCTATGTATGCCGGTGCAAGTTTATTTTAAATAATGACTCTTGGAAATTTGCAGTTTTGTTGACCATTAATTTAAAGAGACATACCTTTCATATGACAACTCCAAAACAAAGGATTCAGTGGGTAGCTTTATAAAGTTATGTACCCTGCTTTATGGTACTTCGCATAGGTTTTTGTTGGATATTTGATGTTACAGATTAGGTTTTAAGTATGATTTTACAAAACTTGCTCACGTACTGCAGGATATGGATATAATAGCTCTATACTTTATAGTAATATTGGGTCTTGTCTAATGTATACAGATTACACAATATGGGTTTTTGGATATATTGAACATATTTTGTAAAAATTATTAGTTACTAATACTAAATATAGCCCGATATTAAGTTTTGCCTAGACATATAACTTATGCTTTCTACTAGAAACAGAAAGAAAAAGCATATAATTGGAAACCCTTCAATTTCAGTACGATGCTTATTCTGTGAAAACAAATTTTATCGTTGAAAATGGTTTAGATATCGATCGAAACGGGAAAAAATATATTAGTACGAAGATGTGAATGTCGATTGAGTCGAAATTGTTTAAAAATTTATTTGCTATTACGTAATTGTTTTTCATCGGATGTTCTTACTTATTCTAATGGATTTAGTATTAGTATTATTTTAGGCATATTGAACTAAATATATTAATGGACCGTATATTTGTGACGGGAAAAGGAAAAAAAAAACTAATATTGTAATAAATAATTACAAAAATAACTCAAAAAAATATTAATTTTAGGTAATTCAAACTCATCTTTTAAATAGACAAATTTATTAATGATTCAATTCATCTCTTCGACAAACAAGATCGATCCAATCACACTTTCATCACTAATGAACTCATCTCTTTAAGAAAGAAATTCGACACACTATACTTGTTGCCTCTCCTCTTCTTTCTCCTCATTTCATTATAATGTTTATGTCCCAATTAGTTTAGAAACCCTAACCCTAATCCCAATTCGCCCCTTCCCTAATTCGATCAAATTGAAGCCGAATTTTGGCCGATTTCGTTCACTAGAAGCTAGATTCTGCAGCATTTGTAAGTGAGTTGGTTTTTCTAGCATGATTACACCGCCTAATTCACTTTGTGACTAAGTTACTCTACACTCCTCGTTAAGGTGTATTGTCGGTTTCATTGATTTGTGTTGATTTCTCTACATATGACTAAGTAGACCGACAAGAAACATATCCAAGCTTTCTAATGAAGTCTTACATTGAAAACATAAGAAAAGTCACCAACAATATCCATTGTGAATAATAATAAGTAGATTGACAAGCAACATGCTCCTCACTATTGTTTTCGATGATTTCGTATTGTATTGATCGTGTCTAGAATCATCACGGGTCGGTTCCGAACTGGGAACCAACCTGGCCCGTCACCAACGGTTCCTGAACGGGAACCAGCCCAACAATGGCGAGTCTGAATCGGTAAAGGACCCGTCGGTTCTAATGGGTCCTTACGGTTCCATCCTAAAAACTGCATGACCCGGCGGTTTTAGAACCGTCAATTCAAGAACCGGCAGAACTGGCTGTTCTACACCATAAAAAATTATAAAAAAAGTAAGAAAAAAGAAAAGAAAATTATAGAAAATTGTAATTATAAAATAAATATTTAAAACTATTTTTGCATAAATAATAAAAAATTTATTTCCTATTCACAATATTTAATTTGTTATTATTAACAACACAAGAAATAAATACATTTGAAATCATATATTATTAAATTTATGTAGACTTCTAATCAAAGTAGGCTTTCTTTCTTAACAATGTGTGATTCGTTTTTTGTTATCGAGAATTATTTATATCTTTGAATATTTATAGTGTCACATTGCTAGTATAACAACTAAAAAAGTGCAAGTGATTGTATCTTTTAACTAATGCTATGAACAATTATTGTTAGACTCAATGTTATTTCAAGTTAAAAATTTATTTTGCATTTTTCTTAGTTAAATTAAGTAAATTATTTAATTGATTTTTTATTTTTTTTCATGGTTCTCGATTCCTCTAGAACTGAAACCGAACCGTGAGAACCGGTGGTTCCTAAGAATTGGGAATCGGACCAGCTCCCACGAGTCCAGTTCTGGTTCCACCACTTTTAGAACCTGGAACCGGTGGTTCGGATCCGGTTCCAGACCCGAACCGAACCGTGATGATGTTTAATCGTGTCACCAAAAGCTACATTTGTGTTGATTTCTTGGACAATTATTCAATGGTGCAAATTCTGTTAGTAAGTTATTGCATATTAAACATGTTTTTATATACCAAACGTGTCTTTAAGGGTGCGTACAAGAAACGTGACTAACAAGGGACTAATAAGGCCGAATGAAGAGACGGGTTTGACATAAAACAAACAAAACTAAAGCTACAGTAGCAATTTTTATCAAGCTAAGAAATAAGTTTGACAAAAAATAGTAAGTTCATCTCTTCAAGAGACAAGTTCGACCTACTAATAAGAAACTCGTCTCTTAAAAAGATAAATTCAACTACTTATGAACTCATCTCTTTTAAAGAGGAGTTTAACTTATTTAAAATTGAGATTATTTTTTTTCCTGGTTTGATAGGAATCAGCAAGGCTGAAATCATTGGAAAGGAAAGCAAATTCAAGACCAACACGAAAGATTAAAGCTTGAAGCCTTCCATGCCAGCCTTTAATTCTTTTGATGTCTTTTCAAATTTCTTTTGTGACTTCTCAAATTTCTTTGTAGGAATTATTTATAATTATGTTTTTCAATTACTTAACCGCCACAATTATGTTTTTTAGTTACGTTGTCAGTTATGTAACTGCCACAATTATATTTTTCAGTTACGTAACTAACTTATAATAAACCTATATATAAAGGCTAGTAACTACTCAAGATAGATATAGAAGTTTTTATCATATCTTTTGAGATATTTGAGAGCAGTTTTAAGTGTGAAACCCTTTGTGGTGATTTTGAATATTTAGTTTCATTCTCTTTATTCTTGAATTCTTATCAATTCTTGTGTCATATAGAATTATGGTGAACCCTATTATTAGAATCTTGTGATTCTTTTAACATTATGATTAATTTATAGATCGTGGTCCCTATCGTTCTATAATCTAATCACAAACCAGTTTAATTTTATTGTTCGTGGATTCTATTGAACAATAATTTTGTCCATATCATTTCTATTGAAAAACCATAAAAATTTAGATCAAGATTCAACTCCCTCAAGCTCACGTTAGATTTGGTATCATAGCAAAGATTTATTCAGAAATTGTTGTTTGATATGGATTAATTTCAGGTTGGTTTAATTTTCTTTGTGAATTTTTTTGTTGTTGTTGAATTCTGCTGTGTTGTTGTTAGTGATTGTGGAGAGATGTCGTCAGATGGAAGCAATAGTATAAATGTCAATAATGCTAGGGTTAGAAGGAATAATAACAACAACAATGGTGGTGGTGAAGGAGATATTATGACTAGGCAAGAATTTATACAATTGCAAACCGAGGTTAATCAGATGTAAGAAGATGTAAGAAGAATTTTGGAGAAATTGGAGGTAAGAGATAGGAGGAGTCAGAGTGGATCTAGCCATAGGAGACATCTTAGTGAAGATTCCGATGGGAATAGTGAAAGAAATATGAGGCAAGAAGGTAGGGATGATAGGAGAAAGGGAATTGATAATATCAAATTGAAAATTCCACCTTTCACTGGAAGTAATAGACTAGAGGAATTTCTTGATTGGGTGCCAAGGAAGGAGAAGGTTTTTATTGCTATGAGTGCGATGAGTGCATGAAGTTAAAGATGGCGTCTCTAGTATTTTCTGATTATGCTCGTTTGTGGTGGGAAAAGTTACAAGCTGAGAGAAGAAGAACTGATGAAGACAAGGTGCATTCATGGGCTTTGATGAAGCGATTAATGAGACGAAGGTTTGTGCTAGATTACTATAAATAGGAGTTGTTCTAGAATTACATTCCTTGAGGCAAGGCAAGTGAAGTGTAGAGGAGTATGTAAAGGAGTTTGACACGTTGATGGCGAGGTGTGATATTTGAGAGTCTTCATATGATTCTATAGCTAGGTTCATCAATGGGTTGAAGATGGACATCGTCAATATAGTAGAACTCCAGCATTATCAAACCTTGGAGGATGTGATTAAGTTGGCTGGTAGGGTTGAGAGACAATAGCGCAGACTGTCTCAGAAATCATATTACCATGGCAAATCTGATGAGGAGGAGAAGAAAGAGGTTGGGAAGGAGAAGAACAAGGGCAAAGTGGTTGAAGTTAAAGCGCTTAATCAGACACAACAAAGAACGAGCAGAGAGATCAAATTCTTTAAGTGTTTGGGGCATGGCCACATTACTTCTCAATGTCCTAACAAGCGAGTTATGGTCTTGAAAGATAATGTAATTGAGAGTGAGGAAGAGGAGCAGAAGAGTAGTGAAGAAGAAGTGCAAGAAGAGAACATGTTTGATTTGCCTTTGACTCTAGTGCTTCAGCAGGAGAAAGCCATTCCAGATCAAAAGATTAATCTATTCTATATTCAGAGTTTGGTGCAAGGAAAATCATCTTTGACTGTGATTGATACAGGCAGCTACACCAATGTTTTTTCTACTAGATTAGTTTCTAATTTAGGATTGCAGGTAAAGAAACATCCAAAGCCATACGCTCTTCATTGGCTTAATCATCAAGGAGCTGTTCATGTGCATAAACAGCTACGTGTACCTATTTCAATTGGTGAATATACTGATGAGTTATTGTGTGATGTAGTACTCATGGATGCTACACATTGATTCTTGGAAGACCATAGTAGTATGATCTTCGAGCTACATTTGATGGGTACAAGAATGAGTACACTATTCAGCACCGGGATAAGACATATAAGCTGCTTCCTATGAGTTATGAGGAGGTACAATAGGCCAAGATGATGCATGTTAAGAAGATCAAAGGATTAAGAAGTTTGTTTGCATGGACTAATTGGATGACAATTCCGAATCTAACTTTGAAAATTCATAAATTGGAGAATCAAGATTCGAGGATGACTTTTTTTAAACCCAAGGGTAATGGTAGGAATCAGGAAGGTCGAAATCGTTGGAAAGGAAAGCAAATTCAAGACCAACACAAAAGATTAAAGCTTGAAGCCTCCTATGCTAGCCTTTAATTCTTTTGATGTCTTTTCAAATTTCTTTTGTGGCTTTTCGAATTTCTTTGTAGGAATTATTTACAATTATGGTTTTCAATTACTTAACCACCACAATTATGTTTTTCAGTTACGTTGTCAGTTATGTAACTGCCACAATTATATTTTTCAGTTACATAACTACCTTGTAATAAGCCTATATATAAAAGCTAGTAACTACTTAAGATAGATATAAAAATTTTTATCATATCTTTTGAGATATTTGAGAGCACTTTTAAGTGTGAAACCCTTTGTGGTGATTTTGAATATTGAGTTCTCATTCTCTTTATTCTTGAGTTGTTATCAATTCTTGTGTCATATAGAATTGTGGTTAACCCTGTTATTAGAATCTTGTGATTCTTTTAACATTGTGATTAATTTATAGATCATGGTCTCTATCATTCTATAACCTAATCACAAACCAGTTTAATTTATTGTTCATGGATTCTATCGAACAATAATTTTGTCCATATCATTTCTATTGGAAGACTTTAAAAATTTAGATCAAGATTCAACCCCCTCAAACTCGTGTCACCTTTTTTGTACTTATATATTAAAACATTTTTTCCTTTTTCCTATTTGTGATAGTAATGCATGACAAATTGATAAATACAAAATCATCTCATAATTTAAAAATATGACAGAAGAATTCTAGGTTTTTTGAAGTTTCTTATGCCTATAAGTTATGTAGAGAAGGGACTAACGCGGGATTTAAAGATCAAGGTGGAATAAGAAAAAAATACATCTTAAATTGTTGAATAAAAAAGATATCATCGAAGTCTAACCCGTTATTCTTTTCTATCATAAAATTTATCTATTATAGAATCAATATCAATCTTTTCAGTAATACTTCTCTTTATGTAAATCAAAAGACATTTAGCGAGAAATTCATCATCCATCTTATTTCGTAGTCTATTTTTCATGATATTCATGGAAAAAATGAGCGTTCTATTGTTGCCTTTGAAACTGGAAGAGCCAAAATTAACTGAATCAAATGATTAATTAGAGGATAGATGAATACTTTTCTAGGTTCCATCAATCAGATCTGGATTATGAGGAATATCAGCTTCATAATATTCCACTTGCATTTTAAGATGATACATATCTTGTTTAGTGAAATCCTTAAGATAAAACTTCGAACCAACTTGCATATCCAATCAACATATAACTTCTTAAAATTGTTACTAGGGTGTCAAGAGATGAACTAAGAGTAAGAAGATCTACTATATTGTCATTATACATATGGTTAATCTCTTGCCATTAAGTGTCAATAGTAACATAAAACACATTAATTTGATAATATTCTTCTACTAATAAATTGTCACACCAGCACCAATGACCCTACAATAAGTAAATTGAGAATTCAGTTTAGGGAAAATGATATCATGCTTCTCACAAAATGTTACAAAAAAAAGACGTTAAATGGAACATTTCAATAGGTCATAAACCTACCTATTTATTTTAATCTATTTGTATTTATATGACCAAAACCATAAGACTTTTCACAGAAAATTTTTTGGGCTGGGGTCCAGGGCCTTTGAGCCTTCAAGAGTATAAGTTTTAAAGAAATTTCTTAATGTTATAGGATAGATTTTTATTCTAAAATTTATGAATTGATAGCTATAAAGTGGAATAAGCCATATTATGCTATCAATCCCACCTATTCCTAATTCCTATTATAACATTATCCAATCCTCAACAATTATTATGAACCATTTACTTTATGGCATCATTTCATGTACATAATTAAAAATATAGTTATGCCATTTATTTCCCCTCATTACATTCCTCACTTAGTTAACTACTCAAATCTCTATAAATAGGAGCTCATTTCCATAGTTTGGCCTAGCAATTCAATGTATTGTCTCTATTATCTCTATTTTAACAATATGATATGGTTTTGAACTAAGTAGAAATGTAAATAAGTTAAATATTCTCGCAAACCTTTTAACCGGTTTGAAATTTAGTCGAATTTAACTGGATAATTGTCAAATTATTACAAATTCAACCTATTTAAATAGTTTATTAAATTAATTCAAATTTCAGTTGCTACATCTTTTTTTTTTCTTTTTGTCATTATAATGGGAAGGGGGTAGTATCACTCATTTGAAAGACTATGAGAGATGCATTAGGCTACATGGCCATTAGTACTTACTATATCACTAATAACCAAATGGTCATGCATCAAACTCAATGAAGATGTATTCATATATATATATATATATATATATATATTGTTGCTAAGATGGAAAACTGAACCAAGAATTGTTTTCCTTTATCATGAATCGTATCATTATTCATGACCCAAGTATTTATTTCAATCCAATCATGGTTCACACTTTTATTAATGACTATATCTATTTATTTGTATGACATGGATGTCTCATATTTTTTCGAAGAAGTGATTAATGATTAGTTGACATAGTTCATGAACTATATTGAATCCAACACTAAATTTGGATATTGGTTATTTTAGTTTAGAACTAAAAAATATTTGCATTGGATGAATTGGGTATAAACAAATTTAATTAGTGGGTTTGAATTAGTTTGGATTTGAATTAAAAAATTCATAACTTGATCATATTTGAGTTTTAAATTTTCAAATTTTGGTCAAAACACAAAATGAGTAGATCCTCTAATTGCTTACGTTTTTACTTGGGAGTTTATTTCAGATTTGACTAAGGTTGAGCATGCATCTATTATAGAAAGGAAAGAAAAGAGCAAATATTGAGAAGTGTCTATTTTATCAAATGTACGGGGCAAATAATAAGTGCAGGTAAGGACTATAGAAACATGCTTGGTCTTATCTTATGCCATGGAGAAAGAAAGCTACTTGTTAATAAACTAGAAGATCAACATCACCTAGGCCCTAAAACAAGGGGGGAAATGACAAAAATAAAAGAAGAGTACTTAGTTAAATATTAGAGTTGCTCCTGAATGAACCAAGCGCCTTAGCAGCTCCAGCTCTCAATATGAACTGATGGTAGAAGGCTGCAATTGCTGCCTCAGTAAATGGTCCTACCCAAAAGATCCACTGCATTACAAAGAGCCAACATAACATAAGTTGATTGGAATTAATAGAGAGTCACTAGTATTTGCACTTTGCATTTCTGCAAATTTAGTAAGTAAAGTGATTACCTATCTACAACGCGAGTAATCAAGATCTAGTAGTGCCAATATATATTACTATTAAACACATTTTTCACTTATGATATCAAATATCATATTATGCATATAAGGCTTCATGGATTATAAGTTGCGGTTTAATTGGTCAGCCATACCAAACTACTTAAAAAGTTTTACGGTTGGAAACAATTTTCAAAATCAGACTAATCTTGCTTGATTTAAATTAAAAAAAAAAAAAAAACATCTTATAGGTTAGTCTAACTTGGAGGGAAAAACTTATCTGTGATAAAATCCTTATAAAAAGTGATTAAGGAAATGTAAAATGGAAATATTTAATGGATGCCCTTGGGGAATTTATACTGAACTATCACAACACTATCCTGCTTAATACTACTATTAAAAAAAGATTAATATAAAAAGAATATTAATGCCCCATTTACATAGAAGTAATAAAAGTGGAGTAGAACAATTTTTTTTCCTGAGAATCAACCTATTACTTTGTTTACTTGTAAAAATGGACTAATATTTATTGTCAGTAATCTTTCAATTCCATATGTGTTTTTTTTTTTTTTTTTAATTCCCTCTCTATTCCCCTCCAATGGGAATATAAATTCAAATAATGATACTATTTTACTTCAATAAAATTAACCATTGACAAGAATACTCACATAATAAAAAAAAAGGTACAAACTTATTTTACCTTCTTTTTAAATATAATTATGTCATTCTCTATTTATTTTCATATTAACAGTTTAGTAAATTATGTACAAATTCATTATGCGGATTATATATAGCATATGCATATATATAGTACATCTGTATGTTATAGATTATATATAATACATACATATTCGAGTGTATATAAGTTTCAAGTTATAATTTATATGCATATATATATATAAGTTATATAATATATTGGTTCTATATATAAGTTATGAATTATATATACATATTTCTAAAAAATATAAATAAGGCTAATGTTGCTAATGATACTTGAATATTAACAAAATATATAATTAGGTACCTAAACTTTGTAATTGATTAATTTAATACATAAACTTTAGAAATTGATTGATTTAGTACCAAAAAGAACTTTTTGTGCACAGCAATAGTACCTCTATCAAGTTCTTTCAGATATTAGATTGATCAATTTCAAAGTTTTTATGTACTAAATTGATCATTTTCAAAGTTCATGTATGAAATTGTCAATTTGAAAGTTCAAGTACCTAATTGAATATTTTGACAAAATTCAAGTACCATTTATGATATTATACCATATATACATAATTTAGAAATTATAAATGTATAAACTATGTATTATATATGTTATATATATGACAAATAAATAGGGTATTGCTTTATTATAAAAGTTATATTATATCTTGTGTATATAACTTAAAAAAATGATGAATGATGAATGATGCATGGATGAAATGAAATGAAGAAAGAGAGACACAGTACAAAGGCAAAAGGAGAAAAACGAACACGAAAAATGCGAAGGAAACAAGACAAAGGAGAAAAATAGACACGAAAAATACAAAAGGAAAAGGATAATCAAACATCAAAAAGCGGAAGAAAAATCATAGGATTACTGTTCGGCACTGTATCAGCAGGTCACTGTAGCATTTTTTACTGTTTTAGTTATGCAAAAAATTTCTATAAAAGGCAAGCAAGGTTCAGGTTTACGTACGGTGAAAAAATATTAGAGAGTATCTTAGTGTTTTGTGAGGGAAATTTCTGAGTGCTTTAGTTCTGTAAGTGTATCCTTGTAACATATCTCCACCATATTCAATAAAGCTTTTGTAAGTTTCCCTTAACCATGTCCGGCTAATTTTTCTTTTAAGGTATAAAGGTAACCATGCTCTAAGACCTTATTAGGCCTTTATATCATGCGATAAGGTTTTATGGCATGGGTAAATAGATTAAAACACCATACTTGATAGCAAAAGCTCTAGTTCCTTTAAAAATTATAACAAAAGTGTCGGCCTAAAAACCCTTTTGATAAGACTTTTGAGGCAAGTTTGCTGTGATTTGGCCTTATGGGTTATGGCATGGACATGAGAGGTTTATTTTCTAAAGAAAACATTGCTCCACTAATTAGCTATCTTCGCTTTAATTGTTTACACCTGCCATGAAGTCTTTTCTCTTGACACAAAGATCCTCAATTTTGGTATCAGAGCCATGTTATCTTTATATCTTAAAACTTTGTATTAACAGTTTCATTTAATTATCCAGTTTTTATGTTATATGATTTTCAATTTTGTTACTACTTTATTACTATCACTGTCCAGCTTTATTATTATATTCTGTTGTCTAATATTCTGTTGAAATTTAAATCTCTGTCTTGTTTAATTTTATTGTTTAATATCAGTTGTTTATTTTCTTTACTATTTTTACTTAACTTTATCTGTTTATATTTAGTTGTTTAATTACTATCTTACATACTATTTAATTTTAATGATTGTCCAGCTTATAGTTTATGACTCTTATGCTTATATTTATGTTATAGAAGAAACATATTCTGTTGAAGAAATTTTAAATAATATGTTTGATTATAAATGGTTTCTATGAATGTTGTTTATCAAGGAATATATAAAGGAACAAGGAAAGGAAATTAAAAGGCCAAGGGATATTATAAGGAGAACAAAAGGATACATAGAACAGCTTAAAAGTCTTTTGGAGTTACACCTTGAGGACCCAACTCTAAGGACGAGAACTTTATAAGTACCCTACAAAGAATAATTGTTGGTCCTGAAAATAATCAAGAAGGGGGTTGAATTGATTATTTCAGAAAATTAAAATTTTTGCCTTTTAAAACAATCCCCTTTGTTTTAAGTTAAGAGAACAATATGAACAAATAAACAGCAATAAAATAAACTGTGAAAATTGTTGGTCCCAATAATGTAAGCAAGAGGGGGGGTGAATTGCTTTTTCACAAAAATAAATTCTTTTCGAAATTTTCAATTCACTTCCTTTTGATTACTTTATTAAACTTAGAATTAATTAAACTTGCTGTTTAGAAACTAATCACAGCTGATAATCACACTTGTATATCTATTTTAATTCAAAACAGATCAAATTTAATTTTATGCGGAATACAGACAACTCTCTGAAGTACTCTCTGAAACAGGTTCTGAAACGTGACAGTTTATCAAATACTTCAATATAAATTGCACGAAAATAAAAAGAGTAGGGTAGAGAAAAATGCAAATCGATTTATAGAGGTTCCGCCTCGAGCGTCAGTCCTCTCTTCCAACTCCACGTTGGGGACCCGGTATTCCACACCGGTTTGTTCCACTATATCCAAAATCAAAAGTTACAAGCTTGTCTTGCCAATCCTCTTGGCTACAATACACTCTGTCCCAATTCTCACGGTTATCCTATAACACACAATTGGTCTAACAGATAACTTGCAACACTCAACCTCACTCAAAAAAAATTGAATGATACTCAATCAAGGAAATACAATAAATATCCTATCTTTCGAACAAAAATATTGTGAACACTTTGTAACGCAAGGACTTTTGAGAGAAATGCACTCGAAGACTTTTTCTTTCAACAGAGAGTTAGAGCAAGATTCGTTCTTCTCATCATATCTTCCTTGTTGTTGTGCTTCCTCTATATATTGTTTTATCTCAACGGCTAGCAAAGAAGTCGTTCAAAACAATTCGAATTCTTCTCAAATTGAAAATATTTGACTTGGCAAATTCCCTCCTTTGAAGTGTCTGTTACGTGTATGATCAATCCCGAATAATCTTCTTAGCTTTATCCAAATTTCGTTGATGCTGTCATCTGATAATGTCTCATATATCTTGATATGTTTATCCATAACAATTTGGATAAATACTTCAACAAACTATCCCATAAAAATAGTGATATCCTTTATCCTTGAAGATAAGCTTTAAAAGATCTTCGTTTCGAAAATTTGAACCAACATGAACTTGGTAAAATATATCCCTTATCTTTAGGAATTTGCTGACCACGTGAAACATAAAAATCTGACGATCTTCTTCCTCAAGAAAATTAAATAGACGTAACTTATAATAAAATTGATGAAATAAATCCCCTTGGATATTTTATCCAACTTTAGTGGAACAAAATGAATATACTACCCAAATATATTCATTTCGTGGAGTCAGGCCTTCAGATGATAAGGTATAAATAAATTCGCAACATTCTGTGCATCTTCTGTTCTGGAACAGATTTAGTTTCTGATCTTCCTTCTGAAAATGAATCTGAAATACCTTCTGAAAATGACTCTGAACTACCTTCTGAAACAATTTCTAAAAAATCTGATGATTAGTTCAATCATGAAATATTTTGGTTTTGGTTTTGGTTTTGGTTTTGATTGCTATACTTTATTTATTTGTTAAAAAGACTTTTACTCCTTTTTGTTATCATCAAAATATTATGAGAGATTCCAACATTCTCCCCCTTTTTGAAGATAACAAAACCTTATGATTAAAAACAAATATAATATCATATATCAAAAACATATCAGATTTAACCAAAACTCATACATACGGATCAATCACTAACTCACAAATATAATCAAATCTCATATCATAAGCATATTGCACAAACTATATTGATATCTTAAGATTTGTTTTTCATCATATATCTTCTCCCCCTTTTTGTTATCAGAATAAAAAAATAACTCCCCCTGAATTTATGCATATAAAATTCATTCAAGTCAAGGAAATATAGAGATTTCAGCATAACAGAAAATATCACAAAAATATCCAAAAGAGAAAATATTTTCATTACAAACCGAAAACAAAATATAGAAAATTCGCTAAGAGAAATTGTCTGTTAAAAAAATAAAGGACTCTATTTCTTTTTAGATGTTTTCTTCTTGCCAGAGATTTCTTCCTGCCAGAGAATTTAGCAGGATGGAGTTGGAGATTGTGGAACATCAGTTTGTTGTTCAGCAGGGGATTGTTGAGGGATGGATAGGAGAGAAGCCGCAGCTTGTTGTTCAGGAGTAGGGTCAACAGGAATGTCTTTAGCTGCAACAGGGGTTTCCTCAGCAGTAGCAGGAACTTGTTCCATTGGATCAGCAACTGGTGGAGTTGGTTCAGGAACATGTTCTGCTGGTTGTCTACATCCTCTGTAGGTGGAATGGAGTCAGGATCAGCAATATGAGGGATTCCAGCAGCTGATGGAGATGTTGGATCTTTAGGAATGTCAGCCGCAGGTGGAGATGATGAACCAGGTGTTGTTGTAGGAAAGACAGGATCAGAAATTGGCTCAGATGGAGTGGTTTCCACTTGAGGAGCGGGGAGGACTAAAGGAGATTTTTGAACAGAGGACAAATCAAATTTCTTCAAGAATGCTTCCATTCGAGAAGAAATGAGATTGTCAATCTGTTGGAGAGAGATAGGTTGGGACGTCTCTCCTGGTGGCTTCAAGGGAATACCCTCTGATTCAGTCTCTGAATCAGAATCTGATTCAACAGTCTGCCCTTCTTTGATCTCAAACTTCTTCCCAGTCCCCAACTCATAATCCCTTTTTCTCTTCTTTGCTGCAACAGGAGCCTTCCCTTTTCCTTTGGCATCCTTATCAGATTTCCTCTTCTTTGATTTTTCAACACCATGTGGATCCTCTTTTTCTATTTCGTCCAAGATTCTTTTGAGAGTCAATTCTCTCTTGCGATTCTTCGGATGAACATAGAAAGCTCCATCAATGCTGTACCAAAATTTCTCCTTTATCGAAATACTCATGTGCTTAATCACTTTATCACCAATCTTCTTCATTATTTGAGGACTACGAACATGCTTAGGCATCTTCACATGATGTTTTTGCAAAATTTTCATGATTATGTTTCCATAAATCATGTGCTTTTTATTTCTCCACATGTGCCGTAAGATAATCCTAGGCAAGTCTAGTTGTTTTTGCAACTTCATCCCCAGAACAATGATTGCCTCCTCTTTAGAAATGGAAGTAGGACTTCCTTTCTTTGGTAATATGCACTCGATAACAATCTTGTGCAGCAACCTTATCAACAACTCGAATTCAGAAATGAAAATATCTTTGGCATGAAACTTTCCAATGCCATCATTCAAGAGTTGCATAGATTCATTTCTACCTAAGGTTATCAGCTCGTGATCATCCCCATGATCTAACAGACCTAAACAATCAATCAGCATCTTTCTATTGACCACGATCCTTTTTCCTCCAACTTTCGAGATCAACAATGTCTCATTTTCAAATTTCAGATTCTTGTAAAATTCTTCAACTAATTCTCCAATTATATCAATGCGTAAATCACACAACCCTTTAGCTCCTATTCTGTCTAGCCAAAAACCAGCATAAAATCCTTTCTTTTCAAAGAATTGGAAATCGATAAAAGAACAAGGGTGGATTTTGGATTTAACCAACCTGACAGGTTTTAGGGTTTCCTCCTTCTGTTTATTTCCCCTTTTTGATACCTTCTTAGGGTCAGCTTTCTTTTTCTGAAAAGACGGAGAGGGTGAGGTAGATTCAGAGCTTGCTTTCGCACTCTCTGATTTTGCGTCTGAATCAGCTTCTGATTCAGCATCCGATTCTGAACCACTTTCGTTATCAACTTCCTTTTCCTTAGTGGATTCAGAAGCGAGTTCCTCAGATGAACTCTTTTCCTCAGTCACTTTTTTCAGTATCCTTTGCCAAAGAAGGATCTTGAGATGCTTTAGACCTTATCGCGGTTGCCTTTGGTGTTGTTTCAACATGAACACCCTTAGATGATTTCGAACTGTGTTGAGAGTCAGAATCCACAGAGATTTCAACGGGGTTTTAGATGGTTTAGATTTGAAACCCTTGGATTGAATTCGGAAGATTTTCTTGGAGCCATATGTTGAAGGAAAAACGTGAGGGTTTGAACAACACACGAGAGGATTTTGCAGATTGAGAGAGAAAAGATAAATTTTGAAATGGAAGGAGAGAGAAAAAATCGATGGTTAAAAATTGCACGATGCACAAGATCAGTTATTAATTCTGTTTAGATTTCCAACAGAAAACAAAATATCTTTTATTCATCCTCTTTAATCGTGTAATCCTCTTAACCACGAATTTATGTTTCCAACATAAAGAATCTCGTAAATTGAGACTACTTGAGTATAAGAAAATGAATCTAATGAAATTTCTGATCGAGCAATTAATGCAAAATAAATATCAGAAATTACAAAGGATTACATATTCCTATTTCATTACGAATAAATTCAAATCGAGATTTTTCAAGGGGTTTTGTAAAAATGTCAGCTAATTGTCTTTCTGTAGGGACAAAATTAATACTAATATTGCCAATATTTACATGATCCCTTATGAAATGATGTCTTATTTCAATATGTTTTGTTCTTGAATGTTGAACTGGATTTTTGGTTAAATTAATTGCACTAGTATTATCACATTTTATTGGTACATTTTTGCAATTAATTCCATAATCATTCAATTGTTGTTTTATCCATAAGATTTGAGCACAGCAATTTCCAATTGAAATATATTCTGCCTCAGCTGTTGAAAGAGCTACAGAATTTTGTTTCTTTGAAGACCAAGATATTAATTTATCTCCTAAAAATTGACATGTACCTGAAGTACTTTTTCTATCTACTTTACATCCTGCATAATCTGCATCTGAATATCCTAGTAATTCAAAATTTTTATTCTTTGGAAACCAAATGCCTATCTTAGATGTACAAGAAATGTACTTAAAGATTCTTTTAACTGTTTTTAAATGTAATTCAGTTCTTTTTTATGTGTTTCAGTAGTGCACTTTGAAATCTAGCACATAAGCATACAGCAAACAATATATCAGGTCTAGAAGCTGTAAGATATAATAAAGAACCAATTAAGCTTCTATATAACTTTTCATTTACCTTTTTCCCTTTAGAATCAAGATCTAACCTTGTAGTTGTGCTCATTGGAGTTGCAGCTCCTTTACAATTCTCAAAACCAAACTTCTTCACTATTTGTTTTGTATATTTCTCTTGATGGATAAAAATTCCATCTTTTGTTTGCTTAATTTGCAAACCAAGAAAGAAATTTAGCTCTCCCATCATGGACATCTCAAATTCAGCCTGCATCATACTAGAGAATTCTTTGCAATATTTCTCATTAGTTGATCCAAAAATGATATCATCAACATAAATTTGAACAATCAGAATATCTTGTTCAAAATGTTTTAAGAACAAAGTTGTATCCACTTTTCCTCTTGAAAAACCATTTGAGATCAAAAATTCACTTAATCTTTCATACCAAGCTCTAGGAGCTTGTTTAAGACCATATAACGCTTTTCTTAGCTTAAATACATAATCTTCTTTTGATGGATCTTCAAATCCAGGTGGTTGATGTACATAAACTTCCTCTTTAATATAACCATTTAAAAAAGCACTTTTAACATCCATTTGGAATAATTTAAAATCTTTGTAACATGCAAAAGCAAGTAATAATCTAATTGCTTCAAGCCTAGCTACAGGTGCATATGTTTCATCATAATCTATTCCTTCTTCTTGTGAATATCCTTTAGCTACAAGTCTAGCTTTGTTTCTGACTATTTTTCCATTTTCATCAAGTTTGTTTTTAAATACCCATTTGGTGCCTATTATTGATTTATCCTTAGGACACGGTACTAAATTCCATACTTGATTTCTTTGGAATTGATTGAGTTCTTCTTGCATTGCTTCAATCCAATTATTATCATTTAATGCTTCATCAATATTACTAGGTTCAATTTCTGATATTAAAGCAAAATGACTTTCAAATTCTTGTAAACTACTTCTAGTTCTTACTCCTGTATTTAAATCACCAATAATTTGCTCAGATGGATGTGCAGATACATACCTCCAGTTTCTGCTACTTTCTGAAATACCTTCTGAAATAGCTTCTGAAGGAGTTTCTGAGTTTTCTTCTGACTCAGTTTCTGTATCATTTTGAGGAGCAACTTCTTCTGATGTTTCAGAATTCTGCTCATCTTTTGCTTGAGAACTAATATCCTCCTTTTTAACTAATTCTTCACTCTCTTCATCATCAAAATCATCATCCTCAATTTTCTCAATAAATTTTACATTTATAGTTTCTTCGATTATTCTTGTTTTTAAGTTAAAAACACGATAAGCTCTACTGTTCAAGGAATATCCTACAAATAAACATTCTTCGGATCTTTCATCAAATTTTCCCATATTTAGATTGTTTTTCAACACATAACACTTAGATCCAAAAGCATGAAAATAAGATACAGTAGGTTTTCTTCCTTTAAACAACTCATATGATGTTTTTGAAGTTAATGGTCTTAGATACACTCTATTTATTATGTAACATGCTGTTGATACAGCCTCTGCCCATAAAAACTCAGCTACTTTGTTTTCATTTAACAAAGTTCTTGTCATTTCTTGAAGAGTTCTATTCTTCCTTTCTACAACCCCGTTTTGTTGAGGAGTATAAGGAGCGGAAAAATTATGAGCTATACCATTTTCATCGCAAAAATTTATGAATAAAGCATTGTCAAACTCTCTTCCATGATCGGTTCTTAAACTTATTATGGACATTCCTTTTTCATTTTGAATTTGCTTAGCAAATCTTTCAAATACTTCAAATGTGTTACTCTTCTGTTTTAAGAAAAACACCCATGTATATCTAGAATAATCATCAACAATTACAAGACCAAAACGACATCCACCAAGACTTAAAGTTCTTGTTGGACCAAATAAATCTAAATGCAACAATTCCAATGGTCTTTTAGTAGAGATTACATTCTTGCTTTTATGAGGTGACGAAACCATTTTATTTTTCATACATGTTTCACATTTAATGTCTTGTTTTATATTTATTCTTGGTAAGCCAAAAATAATTTTCTTCTTGGATAGTTTTTCGAGTTGATTGAAATTAACATGACCAAGTCTTCTATGCCATATTTTTATATTTTCAGACATAGCAAAGAAACATTTTTCGAAAGTTACATTTGAAGGTTTGACTAAATAAACATTCTTGTTTCTATATCCTTCAAATAGTTTTGTTCCATTCTTGTCATAAGCATAACATTTATCATGTTCGAAAATCATTTTGTAACCCTTGTCACATAATTGACTTATACTTAATAAATTATGTTTTAATCCAACAACAAGAGAAACATTTTCAATTGTATGAGGAGATAGACCAATAGTACCTGTTGCCACTATTTTACCTTTACTATTGTCACCAAACTTAACATATCCTCTTTCTTTCCAATTAATACTTGTGAACAAAGAAGCATCTCCAGTCATATGTCCCGAACACCCACTGTCGAGATACCATTTTCCTTTAAGCTTTGCTTCTTGTTCCTACATGTATCAACAAAGGGTTAAACCTTCTTAGGAACCCAAACAAGTTTGGGTCCTTTGAAATTCAAGCTCTTCTTTTCAAAGTTATCAACTTGTTGTTTCATGAGCTTGTTTTTCTTGTAGAAACAAAACTTCTCAATATGGCCAATTTTATTACAAAAATAACAAGCATAAGAATAACTATTCCCATATCTATTGTTCCTGTTCTGGAACTGATGTGGATATTTTCTAGAATATCCTCTTACCTGTTCCTTCACTTGCCCTCTTCTTGTAAAGTTTCTGTTCTGATCTGGGTACCTTCTGATATACCCTCTGAAATACCCTCTGACTGGACTGTCAGATTTTTTCTTTGTTACAGTGTTGTTAACTGTAGATGTTTCCTTAAATAAGGATTCTTTTCCTTTAACAAATACAGTTTTTTGAACATTCTTACTACTGCTACCTTGTTCAAATCCTAAGCCATATTTTATTTTATCAGTTCTTTGAGAGGAAATCAACATATTTAACTTTTTGTCACTCTCATTGAACTTACTGAACGTATTCTTTAGTGATTGAGATAAGTCTCCTATTCTTCTGTTAAGTTCTTTAGTCTCTTCTTTTAGTATACTATTCTCTCTCATGAATTTATTCACTTTCACATGTAATTTTTCATTATCATGTTTCAATATGTCGTTTTCATCCATAAGTAACCTATTTGTTTGAATAACAACTTCCTTTTCATTTTTGAGAGATTTAACTTCAGAATCAAGTTTATTTATTTTAACATGTGCCTTTTTCAATGATTTCAATAAGTTTTGCATTTCAATCATTACATCCTCATCAGAAACATAATCAAGTTCTGAATTTACCTCAGATTGTGCCATTAAGCATATGTTTGAATCATCCTTTTCATCCTCTGAGTTATCCTCTGAATCTGTCTCTGATTCGTCAAGGTCACTCCACGTCGCCATCAAGGCTTTGTTTCTCTTTTTGAACTTCTCAATTTTCTTAATCAGTGATGGACACTCGTATTTAATGTGACCAGGCTTCTTGCATTCATAACAAATAATTTCTTGTTTCTTCTCTTCTTTCATCTCCTTTTTCTTGTCTTTGTCCTTGAAGAATTTACCTGCATCATATCTCTTAGTTTCGAATTTTTTAGTAAATTTCTTACCTTGCTTTCTTCTCAGAATTTTGCCAATTCTTTTAGCCAACAAGTTGATGTCATCACTATCATTGCTACTGGTCTCTGAATCTGATGCATCCGCATGAACTTCCTTTGCTTTAAAAGCAATGGCTTTCTTGCTTCCTTCTGCTTCTTCAGTAGCATCTATGTGAGATTGATACGCCATCAGTTTCTCCTTGAGTTGACTTAAGGTTAAAGCGCTGAGATCATTTGCTTCTTCAATGGCCGTTTTCTTTGCATCCCAAGCTATAGGTAAGATCCTTAGTATTTTCCTGACAAGATCAGCTTCCTCTATCTTCTTTCCAAGAGAAGCTAGCTCGTTAGTTATAGAAACAAATCTATCAAAAGCATCTTTAATTTTCTCTTCAGGTTTGAATTTGAACAATTCATATCTTTGCAAGAGAGCATTGATTTTAGTATCTTTAATTGTTCTCGTTCCTTCATAGGTCTCACTAAGTGTATCCCATACTTGCTTAGCAGTAATGCAAGATGAAATTAAATAGAATTCAGATGGTGAGATAGTAGTTAGAAGAAGGTTCTTAGCCTTGTTGTTCTTCTCTATTGCTCTCTTCTGATCTTGAGTTAATTGTGCTTCAGCAGTCACGTTCACTTGATAGTCTCCAACTGAAATCACCTGCCATGAGTCAAAATCATTAGCCTTGATGTAAGTCTCCATGCGCATTTTCCAATAAGGATAATTAGAACCATTAAAATAAGGTGCTCTATTCACTGCAATATTTGTTTCAGCCATGATACTTGGATCACTCAATAATAATTGAGGCAAGCTCTGATACCAATTGTTGGTCCCAATAATGTAAGCAAGAGGGGGGGTGAATTGCTTTTTCACAAAAATAAATTCTTTTCGAAATTTTCAATTCACTTCCTTTTGATTACTTTATTAAACTTAGAATTAATTAAACTTGCTGTTTAGAAACTAATCACAGCTGATAATCACACTTGTATATCTATTTTAATTCAAAACAGATCAAATTTAATTTTATGCGGAATACAGACAACTCTCTGAAGTACTCTCTGAAACAGGTTCTGAAACGTGACAGTTTATCAAATACTTCAATATAAATTGCACGAAAATAAAAAGAGTAGGGTAGAGAAAAATGCAAATCGATTTATAGAGGTTCCGCCTCGAGCGTCAGTCCTCTCTTCCAACTCCACGTTGGGGACCCGGTATTCCACACCGGTTTGTTCCACTATATCCAAAATCAAAAGTTACAAGCTTGTCTTGCCAATCCTCTTGGCTACAATACACTCTGTCCCAATTCTCACGGTTATCCT
This sequence comes from Combretum micranthum, assembly GCA_024138025.1. Lineage (NCBI taxonomy): Eukaryota > Viridiplantae > Streptophyta > Magnoliopsida > Myrtales > Combretaceae > Combretum > Combretum micranthum. Next base: position 94,923 of record JAMXBD010003917.1, read on the forward strand.
ATAACACACAATTGGTCTAACAGATAACTTGCAACACTCAACCTCACTCAAAAAAAATTGAATGATACTCAATCAAGGAAATACAATAAATATCCTATCTTTCGAACAAAAATATTGTGAACACTTTGTAACGCAAGGACTTTTGAGAGAAATGCACTCGAAGACTTTTTCTTTCAACAGAGAGTTAGAGCAAGATTCGTTCTTCTCATCATATCTTCCTTGTTGTTGTGCTTCCTCTATATATTGTTTTATCTCAACGGCTAGCAAAGAAGTCGTTCAAAACAATTCGAATTCTTCTCAAATTGAAAATATTTGACTTGGCAAATTCCCTCCTTTGAAGTGTCTGTTACGTGTATGATCAATCCCGAATAATCTTCTTAGCTTTATCCAAATTTCGTTGATGCTGTCATCTGATAATGTCTCATATATCTTGATATGTTTATCCATAACAATTTGGATAAATACTTCAACAAACTATCCCATAAAAATAGTGATATCCTTTATCCTTGAAGATAAGCTTTAAAAGATCTTCGTTTCGAAAATTTGAACCAACATGAACTTGGTAAAATATATCCCTTATCTTTAGGAATTTGCTGACCACGTGAAACATAAAAATCTGACGATCTTCTTCCTCAAGAAAATTAAATAGACGTAACTTATAATAAAATTGATGAAATAAATCCCCTTGGATATTTTATCCAACTTTAGTGGAACAAAATGAATATACTACCCAAATATATTCATTTCGTGGAGTCAGGCCTTCAGATGATAAGGTATAAATAAATTCGCAACATTCTGTGCATCTTCTGTTCTGGAACAGATTTAGTTTCTGATCTTCCTTCTGAAAATGAATCTGAAATACCTTCTGAAAATGACTCTGAACTACCTTCTGAAACAATTTCTAAAAAATCTGATGATTAGTTCAATCATGAAATATTTTGGTTTTGGTTTTGGTTTTGGTTTTGATTGCTATACTTTATTTATTTGTTAAAAAGACTTTTACTCCTTTTTGTTATCATCAAAATATTATGAGAGATTCCAACAAAAATATAAATAGAGAAGGAATAAGAAGATCAGGCAGATATTTATAGTGGTTCTGCCTTGTGCGTCAGTCCACTCTTCCAGCTCCGAGCCGGGGATCCCGATATCCTTCGGGTTTTGTTTCCCTATATCCAATAAAATCAATTACTAGCTTGTACAATTCTCTCTGCTCGATTCTCACAGCTATCTTCTAGCCTCAATCGATCTACAGAGCCTAAACTAGAAATCGAACTAATTTACTTAAAGACAACAACAAGTTGCTTCAATTAATTAAAAGACAAATGTAAAGATTGCAATAATAATTTCTACAAATCTGCACGTGGAAACAGTAAAAAATGTGCTTTTTCAATCCTTGATATTTCTCGGTCAAGATCCAATCAACTATTTGTTTTTGTTTTTGTTTTCTGTATTATGTTCTGCGTCTCACTCTTCTCTTTTTAACCCTTTTTTTCTTCTCATATTCTTCTAACGTTTCTGAACATGCTTTGCTTGAGATAAG